>VDFB02367624.1:93468-281914 GCA_007258455.2 Sequoia sempervirens
AAGTATGTGCACAAGAATGAGTTAAGTTATATTCAATTGGAAGAAGTTATATCCAGTTATCAAAGAGAGGTACAAGAAGGTATTTCAGGTGAAGAATAACTTTTTTACTTAAATTTTGAATGTTTGAAAGTTTTGGATGGCTGGAAGTTTTTGAGAATTAGAATCCTTCCTTTTACAATCTTGATGTCACCATGTTTACATCTTTTTGTCACTCTTTTCCATTTATGTCAAAGGGGGAGAGAGTTATAGTATAAAGTTATGGGGAGAGACTTGAAAAGATGGGAGAGATTGAAGGAGAAATTTTACATGTTGCCATCAATGAAAAAGGGGGAGATTGTTGGAAGAATGGAGAAGTCCGTCTGTATGTTGTCATTGATGTCACCATGTTGGAAGACTAGTCTGGTACCCTAAACCAGCATGCATAACTGGTTTACCTCCTCCAGTGGTAGATCTGGTATTTTGGTGCACTCTTTGGTATTCTAGTTCGCATTCCTCTAAAATTGACAGTTGCTATTTGTAGTTTTGGAAAATTGTCTATGGTTGTTGAAGGCATGCATGTTCAAAATATTATGTGCTTTGGTGCGTGTACGACATAGTGGTATTATTTTGTTGGTTTCCTTTTTACATTGAAGTTTATTCCTGGATAACCTTTGGGTTAATTGTGATATGGTGAATTAATCTTGTTATGCGAATATATGTGCGACCTATCTTAGGTCCATGTCGACATGATGTAGTGTGATGGATGTTTGAATTTCTTTTTGGAAATACTTGAAGTTGATAGGTTGAAGAAAAGAGGTGCATCTAATTAGGCCGACCTAATTGATGCCTACGGTTAGATCGAGTATAAATATGTTGAACAATCCTTGAAGATGGTATGAGAATGAGAGCAAAGAATTGGTGAAGTGAATGCTAAAGTGATGAAGTGTGAAAATGATGAAATGTGCTAAGTCTGTATATTGAGCATCACCAGAATTGCATCAACATTTGATAGGTGCACTTTTTCAGTTCATTCTATTTGTATGGCCTAACTTGTTCTATAAATATTTTGTAGGTAGTGAGCCTTCCTGTAGGACAGTGAGTCCTTAGTAAGCAGTGAGCTTTTGTATCTGGACAATGAGTCCTTTTTTAGGGAAGTGAGCCTTTTATTGTCAGTTTGAAACTACTTTATATTGTGATTTAATCCTCACCATGGTTTTTCCCTCCTTGGGTTTTCCATGTAAAAATATGGTGTTTATTGTGTTAATTTACTTTTTGTTATTTGTGTTTCATGCTTATACTTAATAACATAATAGTATGGTTGTGGAATTGATATATGTTGAAGTTTTAAGTTGAAATTTTGTGACAATTGATTCACCCCCCCTCTCAATTGTCTTGCATCTTTTAACATTTTCTGTTACTTTTCATGAATTTTTAGACACTTTTTATATGTTTTATATGTATATTTCATATAGAAACTTCCATAATATGCTATCCCATTATGACATACCTTGCAACTTGAACCTAGTTTGAAAAATATGAATATGGTGATATTCATAGCAATTGAATGATTTAATTGTGAGAATGTATGTATGAATTGAATTCTATGATTTAATTAAGAAGATTAGTTGTATATGTATGTTATATGGATTAACCTCTCTACAGCTCAGCACAAGGTAATAAGAACAAAACATTTGTAGCAGGAACCAAAGCAATGAAACATGGGACCATTGAAGTACAAACCGCCTAAGATGCAGCAAGCTATGGAGTTGGACATGAACCATCATCAAGGAATAAATACTGAAGGAAGATACTCATTCTAGAACTCTGAACGGTTGCTTATGTGTTTCACATGCAAGATGTTTCATTTAAAGATCTTTGTTGAATAGGTCTTTCTTTCTTTTTTAGTTGGAATAAATAAGCCAATCTTAATTTATTGTCCTCGTATCTACAGATAAGATTAATGGTTGTAGTTAGTTAGTAGTTTGAATAAGTCTCTCCCCGTTTGAGTATAAAGTCAGGGGATGAGTTCATAGCTAAGTTAGTTGGTTGTTACAAGTTATTAAGCAGTTAGTCGTTTCCATGTTTTATCCAAAAAAATGTTAAGATTCCATTATTGAATACAATCTAAAGAAGGATTATGTTTGATATCTGGTGTTATGCAATGAGTGGAGTTATATGTTTCATGGATGCGTGAGATTCTAAGTTGGTTCTAGTTCTTAGTTAAGTGAGATAGTTCCCTAAGCTGGCCACTCGAGGTATTTCCTTTCACTTTATTTACTTGTTCATTTATTTATGCATTCTTGTTAATAACGTTTTTAATATTTCATAAATACATTACAAGTAAAGTAGTTCTAATGGTTGATTTCATTAGTTATCGTTCATGAACAACTATATAAATAGTGAATCTAAGTACTCTGGAGGTTAGATTTAATTGTTTTTTATTATGAATAAGTTTTAGATCAATTTTGTACTTCTTATTAGCAATCACCTACACTAAAATAGAGAAGAAATTTTCACCCAAATTTTGAATTTTATGGATTTGTGTGCCAAGAAAGAGGGGCCTCAGAAGTCACTGAAGTCAAGCTTACTGGTACTGAAGGTTCCCCTAGCATTTGAGATCAACAAACAGTGACAAAAAGGTCATGAAAAATCCACACCAAACTTCACCCTGCAAAAAATTTTTTTTAGCTCAGTTTCAAAAATTAGAAGAAGCTATGACGATGAGAAGAATGATCAAGAAAAAGTTATTGATTCAAAAGAAAAATATGATCAAGAGGTGACTACATGCCCCCTCCTGAGTTTTCCCCTAGCTTGGTGGGGTAAATTTAGGAGAATCCAAGGAGCCAAAAGCTCTAGGAAAAATGGGCTGGGGGGGCCTATATATACCTAGGTGGGCCACTAGAAGGGTCATTTTCACTATTCACTGTGAGCAAATTGTTGACTTTTGTGAGAGAAAAGTTAGAAAAATGCCAAGTAGGAGAGAGTACAAGGCGCTGAGACTACAACAACTGCAGGACGACATAGCCAAGGGTCGCGAGGTGGATCAACAAGGTCTCAAAACCTCATTTTTCATTAATTTAAGCTTGTTTTGAGCATTTTTCATCATCAAGCTACGTAGGCGTCCATTTTGGGTGCTCACATCCAAAATGTGCGCCGAGGTCCCAATCTTATGCTGGCGTCTTGAGGATACATTATCATCCTCGAGGTGTCCATGGCGGACAGGGACGTATGCACGACATGCAGACGTCTGCACAATGCGCATAGGTCCCTGTGTGCCATGGACACCTCGAGGATGACAATGTATCCTCGAGATTCCAGTACAAGCTTGGGACCTTGGTGCACACTCTGGATGGAAACATACATTTTGGATGCAAGCGCCCAAAATGGATGCTTGTGCAGCTCGATGATAAAAAATGCTCAAAACAAGCTTAAATTCATGAAAAATGAGGTTTCGAGACCTTCTTGATCCACCTCACGACCCTTGGCTATGTCATCCTGCAATTGTTGTAGTCTCGACACGATGCGCAGAGGTCTTAAAGATTTTTTTATTTTCATAGTGAAATTCAATGTTCTGACTAGAAAACTTTTTCACTTTTGCAAGAGTATCCTGAGATTCATGAGCATCAGAGAGGGCGAGCTTTCTGACTCATTCGCAAGGACAGGGACTGTTTCCCAATGGATGAGGTCACACACCTAGAGCGGGTCGGTCTATAGCATGTGTTCACCATGAGAGAGATGCGTTATCATGAGTGGATGCTTACAACATTGATGGAGGTGGGATGCCGCGCCAGTCTTCTAGTTACCCACTAGGAGATGACTATCACCTTTCGAGGATGTCCTATGGGATCATTGGACTACCCATCATGGATGATAGGTGGTCACTTGTTATTTCGGTGCGAGAATTAGACCGAAGGGGAGTCCTCACTCCAAGATAGACAAATGGCGATGATGGCACAGAGGTAGTATATACACACAGAGTACGACCGAGGCATGGACCACTACACCTACGGTATTTGCATTGATGGTCGGCGACTATTTCTTTGGTTCACAATGGCCAGATAGGGGTGAGGGCTGCACACACTGGGACCTACGTCCTACGATTAGAGATGGTAGAGCATATGCAAATTTTGGCTTGGGGGCACAGCATGTTAGTGCACCTCTACCAAGAGTTTGGTTGGTACGTCCACTACAAGTATCATAGACTTGTTGTGTGCACACTTTTGTAGGTGTGGGCCTTTTCCCACATCATGTGCACTAGGCCTATTAGTTTTCCCTAGTGACTATCATATTGCATCCCCATGGCCCACTACTATGACATGACAGGGTGGTGTAGGTACAGAGACTAATAGTTTTGGCAGCTATAGTTCAATACTCTTGTTGAGACAAAGGTCGGATGGAGACCCATGTGATTTATCAAATGGGTGGATGATTCGCGGTACTTGAGGGAACCCTATAATGAGACCTTTTTTAGTAGGTCATGGTGATTATATTATGGTTATACCCTAAGGTTGGGTCATGCGACAACATGGCCATGTACAAATGGATTCCACCGAGTTCCCCACACATTATACTGGGGCTCCTTAGGGTGTAGCCCGAGACTTAAGGGGATTGCCCCCACCCACCATCGCAATTTTTTTCCCTTCTATTGATGATGAGCAGACCATGATCTGCCACCCATAGTGATGGTAGATAATGTTGAGGTTGTTGCAAATTTCACATGGTAGTGGGACAGGCACCATCCTCCTCCTATGTTTGGTGAGGGTTCCCCTAGAGGGGATCTTGATCCATAGGGGTACTTGCCACCCTTTCCCCCACAAGACAGATGGAGAGAGTGGCAACAAGCCGATGAGGAGGAGAGGTCATAGGAGGAGGAGGCGACACCTCAAAGATCGAGGCAATGGAGGAGGTCAGATCCCCCAACAGCTACCCCTATCTCATCAACACCACCAACTCCTATGGCTACAATGGTGATGACCTTGGCATCACCGGGAGCGGCTACTAATACCAATGGCATGGGTCCCAGTGTCACTCCTCACCCTGATCTGACATGGCAGCCAGGGGACCTAAGTATATAGAGCACGTTGTTTATGTTTCTATATTTCTAGTTTCTTTTGTTTATGATTATGTACATATGCCATGTGATACTGATTTCTCTTTTTTCCTATGTGGTTGTAGAGGATGCACAGGGATGGACTAGGCTGATGGCTCAGTGCATAACGGAGGTGGCTCTTGACGTGCCAATCTAGGGGATGGTCCTCAAGGATTTTTGGCTGGTGTTTGCGAGACGACATGCCCGTACTTTTGAGCCGGTAGCACGCCTGAGGACCGCTTATGAGGAGTGGGGAGTAGAGATCGTCCAACTGATTGTGAAGTCACTACTATTTGGGGACAACATGAATAGTTGTTGGGGGAGCTGTGGACAATGCTTGATGAGCGAGACGTGACAATGATGAGGGTCGACACCACCGAGCAAGCGCGTGACGCCCTCTAGAGCCACCTCGATGGACTCAACAAGTAGCTTGCAGTCGTGATCCCAACAGATGTTCAGCGGCTACATGATGAGCTTAGGCAAGCCCAGATGATGATATACTCCTTATAGGGAGAGATCAGGGGGACGCGGGTGGCTCTATTTGCATCACACTTGCATTGATCCTATTCTATGACCACCATGTAGCCTCTCCCTAGACTACAAGAATAGTAGCCAGAGCCAGAGGGCTAGGGGATCCATGCACCATAGCCATAGGGGCTTGTGATTTTGTACATGATTTTTGTAGCAAGAGATACACATATTTATTTCTGTAGATCTTTTGTATAGACATATAATTAGTAGCCACTCATTTTTTATAGTAGTGGCATGATACATGTACATGACATTTGATACACACACACACACATATATTGGTTTTGACATCACGACATTGTTTATTTGGATGTGTATGCTTTTTATTTTCATGTATGTTGATGCTATAGATATTACATGCTCATATGATGGATGTATGTTTACATTAGATTCTAATATGATTTAATAAACACACATGGTTGTATGCTAATTAAATACTATAATGATCTAATTTCCTTAAAAGATGTAATGTGATGCATGGATGCATAGCGTGGCAAGACACATACATGTATGTATATTGTTCACACACACACACATGGTCACATCATAACACAAAAATTTTCACAATGTGTTAATGAGTAATGTCAATATATGTAGTGCTACTACCCTATCAAAGAGAGAACACCATACATATGACACATTGTACACTACCCATAGTATCAACGGAGGTACATTGCATTAACAGGCTCTTTTAGAGGTGTTCCATCCATAGATGATAATTCATAGGCACCCAAACCATACATAGAGATCACAATGTAAGGGCCTAACCAGTTAGGAATAAATTTCCCCCTCTATTTAGGCAGTGCATTTACATTTCTTTGATTCTCACAGAGAACCAAGTCTCTGAGTTTAAAGGTCCTAGTGAGCACACTTTGGTTATATTTTCTTGATAGTGATCATTGATAAGGTTTAAGATGATTAAGGGCCTATAATCGGCACTCATTGAGCATCTCTAGCTAATGCAAATGATTAACCTAGTAGGTTTCATCATCAATTAACCCTTTAAGGGAAACCCGTAAAGATGGAATCTCCAAATCCAAAGGAATTATAGCTTCATCACCATACATGAGATTGTAAGGCGTTGTTCCCATCGCCATATAGACAATAGTGTGATAGGCCCACAAGGAGTACGTTAATTGAATATACCAATTCTTACCATGCTTACTAACTATTTTATGAAGAATGAGCTCAAGAGTTTTGTTAGATGCTTTTGCTTGGCCATTAGATTGTAGATAGTATAGCATAGAAATTCTATGTTGCATATGAAATTTCTCTAAGAATTGCTTTACTTCCTTGTTCTTGAATGGTGTGCCATTATTAGAAAAAAGTATAGAAGGAAATCCAAAATGAGAAATAATGTTGTTTGTAAGAAAGCTATAGATAGCTTCAACATTTTTGGATCATAGTGGGATAGCTTCGACCCATTTCATGAAGTAATTTATAGCAGCAATAATAAAGGTATGTCCCTTGGAAGAAGGAGGTGATATTTTTTTGATAATATCCAACCCCCACTTTGTAAATGGCCAAGGAGAGGTTTGATTTTGTAACTCTTCGGCAAATGCATGAATAAGATAACTATGCTATTGACATTGAAGGCACTTTTTAAGAAATTCGAAGGAATATTGTTCCATCATTTTCCAATAGTACCCCATGTGTACCAATCTTCTTTCCAGGGATCTACCACCAAAATTTCCACCCTTGGAGCCCGAATGGTCTTCCTTAAGTGCAAGGGATGTTTTTGCTTTAGTGAGACATCTAAGAAGCAAGTCATTATAAGATTTTTGATAGAGAACATCAGATCAAATGACATAACGCATTGAAAGCTTTCGTATACGAGCGCAATCATTTTTTGTTGCATCATTAGGAAAGTTTCTAGTCTTTAAGTAGTTATAAACACTAGAGAACCATTCTCCTGAGTCTACATGAGAACACACAAAGGATTCAAATTTAGGTTGACTGAAAACCATGGGGGTCCATAGGACTTGGATCATGAAGTGGTATTGTTTCATATCCTCTTCCAAGGGTACCGAGGAAGCAACACTTGCCATGGAATCGACATGTCTATTTTCCCTCCTAGGGATACTGTCTATTGTGAAAGAGTAGAATTGATTAAGGAAGGAAAAATCAAGGTCTCGGTACTGATACAACTTACTTTGTTTATCTTGATAGGTTCCCATAATCTGATTCACAACAAGCTCAGAATCGTCTATTATACAAAGATGTTTGATTCTTAGTGCAACCATGGCATGCAAGCCATCAATGAGATCTTCATACTCAATGATGTTATTGGTGCAAGGAAATTATAATTGAAAGGATAGAGGGACTGGTTTTCCTTCAAGGGATATTAAGACCAAACCCACTTCAAAACTAGTTTGATACCTCGATCCGTCAAAATACATTTTCCATTCAAGGTCATAGTTAACCACAAAAATATTCTCATTAGGGAATAAGTCCAACCCTGAGAAGAAACAAGATGAGGAAGCATCTTCCAATTGATTGACAATCGCTTGACCCTTTATTGACTTTTGAGTAATGAATTTTATATCAAACTCAGAGAGCAACATAACCCATTTCGCCGATCTCCTGACAAAGTTAGCACTAGATAACAAATGCTTTAAGAGATCCACTTTTACTATGACATTTGTTTCGGCATGGAGAAGGTAGTGTCTCAACTTCTGCGTAGCGAAGACAAGAGCAAGGCATTGCTTCTCCATGGAGGAATAACGAGTTTTGTAATCAACTAGAATGCAGCTGATGTAGTAAACTGCTCTTTCTTTCCCTGCATCATCATATTGAGCAAGCAAAGCTACCAAGGCATATGGTGACATAGCAAGGTAAAGAAAAAAGGGTCTATCTTGCATGAAAGGCATCAATATAGGAGGATTGGCCAAATAGTTTTGATTGAATCAAAAGCTTTTTGGCACTCCTCATCCCATATGAAGCGAACATCCTTTTTCAATAAATGGGTGAAAGGAAGGGTACAATTAGCCAATTGAGATATAAATCTATGAATCACCTAAATGTTCCCTTGTAAACTTTGTAACTTAGTAATATTTCTAGGTGGAGGCATGTTAACAATGGCATCAATTTTATTCGTGTGAACCTCGATTCCATGATGAGAAACTATGAACCCCAAAAGCTTGTTGGAATCCGCACTGAAGATGCACTTATGGGGATTGAGTCTCATCTTATAGATTCAAAGCCATTCGAAGATAAGATAAAGTTTCTTTACATGATCTTGATGGGTTATCGATTTTGCCAAAATGTCATCAACATAGTCTTCTAAGATCCTATGAATAAAATTGTGAAATATCACGGTCATCACCCATTGGTAAGTTGTTCCCATGTTCTTTAACCCAAAGGGAATGACCACATAAAAAAAAAGGACCCCAAGATGTAGTGAAGGCTATCTTGTACTGATCCTCCAGATTAATACGGATTTGATTGTAACCCGAGAAGCCATCCATAAAAGATAACAATGCATGGCCTGTAGTCGAATCCACAATCATATCTATATTAGGAAACAAAAAATAATCCTTAAGAGAGGCCTTATTAAGATCTCAAAACTCAATACATATATGAATACAATGATCAAGTTTACTAACAATGACTATATTCAAAATCCAAGGGGAGTAGTCAATCAGATGGATAAAGCCTGCTTTCAACAACTTCTCTATTTCAGTATTGACCATCAACACCACCCTAGGATTAATCTTTTGGATTTTTTGCTTAACTGGGTTGGAGTTGGGACATAGGACAATATTGTGAACCACTATAGACTCATCAACACTGGGCATATCCTCGTACATCCAAGCAAAGATATCAAGATGAGAGTGTAGGAGGTCAGAATGTTCATTTGCTTCCTCCAAAGAGAGACATTTCCCAATCTTGATTACTTTTTTTGAGGACTTAGGATCCATAGAGACTTTAGTAGTATCTCCTTTAAGGAGAGAACTATGATCTTCAGGATGAGATATTGGAACATCATTACTGATGTTAGATAGAGGGTCTTCCTCACCAATAATCAAGACCAATTCTCCAAAGTATGCTTGTTTATGCAGGCAATATGAGAATCATCTCTTGTGATGAAAAGAAGGCAATGGGGTTTAAGAACCTGGGAATTCCTCCAGTGCTTCGTCTAAAGAGAAGACATCTAAAGGTATTTTCTCGGCATGCTCCCTCTCTTCTATCAACATAGGATGAACCAAGCTCAATGGCTCGGTAGAGATCATGTTAACACTCCACCAAAGTTTTTGCTTAGACTGTTCAATAGGGCATCCCAAACCCAAATAGTACTTCCATGGATTAAACTAGATAGGGACTTGGATTCCTTGTTCGATACGCCCTAGGAATTTCTGCCCATAGTTGTATCGAGAGGCATGTTCATATCCAAACCCATAACGAGTTTGCAAAACTTCAGGAGGTGGAAGCTCTATGTAGAGTGTTTCATTCCGCCAATGGATATTGAATGTCTCTACGGGAGCACTGCCACCTTTACTAGGTTCACAAACATTAACCTCCTTTGTAGGAGTGGGATTACTCTCCCCAACAGAGGAAGGAATGGTCTCCTGAACAGGGTCACACTTCTCTTCCCCAGTAGGAGTATCATCCATCTTTGTGTCAAAAGTACTTAGAAATTCTATGTAAGAGGGGATCACCTTGTATTCCATGATAAAGAATTTAGAAAACTCCAAGGAGCCCCAATCATCACAAAGGAAATAATTTGAGTGAGAGGAATAAGGGGAAGACAGGGGGACTTGGGATCTTCTAATTTAGGTGGTTTGTCTCTAATGACACTCAATCTAAGGATGACTTCCATAGAGGGTATCAATGAAGAACATGCCATAGCATCAGTGGTTAAGGATGGAATACAATTTTTGAGAGTGGATACAACTGAAGCACGACCGACAACTGCTAGCTCACAAAGGTGAACAAATTTTAGATCCACTTTAACCATAACCACATGATTATTTGTGATGAACTTTAAAGAATGGTGTAAAGTAGAGGTCAAAACACCCATAGCATGAATCCAGGGTATCCCCAAGAGAATATTGTATGGTAACAAGCCATAAATCACATAAACTAATGTAGGTAAGGTAACGGGACCTAGCTGCAAAGGTAGTATTATCATACCTAGAGCTTGGCTGCTAATGTTATTAAACCCGCAAATATACAAAGAAGAAATTGCTAAAGAAGATGAATCAACTTTAATCTTAGGTAATAGGTCAATACTGCAAATATTGAGAGAAAAATCAGTGTCAACGAGAGTATGCCTAATATTGATATTATTAACATTAATTATAATCATCAAGGGATCCGCTTGCTTTTGCACATCCAAAGGCGGGAGTTCTTGCAGATGGAACGTAATATTTGGAGAATCCGCTTGAATATGAGCCAACAATGCATTAACATCTATAGGCCTGGTGGAGGCACGAAAGAGAATTTTTTGTAAAGCTTCCTAAAGCATCTCTTGGTAAACTGGGGTGGTTTGAAGCAAGTCTCAAAGTGAGATCTTAGTCATAGTAACACAAAGTTGCTCGACAAGATCATAATCACTTGGTGCTTTGATCGTAGGTTTAGGTTTTGAAGGAAGGCTTGGCTGAGAAGGTGGTAAAGACATAGGAACTTGAGTGGGTTGTGATGTGGGAAAAAAATATTTTTGATCTAAGTTCTATTTATTTCTCCTTGTATTATATGTGTGCTCAACAACATTATAGGAAGTGGAGTCTATAGCTTTCATGAACCTCAAGTATAAGTCCAATGAATCACTATGACACAAAATACCATAGACAAAATAGTTATCCCTAGAGGATGAGTTGGATGGGGTCATGTAAATGATGGGTTTCTCAAGGCTCGGAGGAGCCACATAGACCACAACCGCATTTATCAACTCCTTAGCCTATGAGGAGGAAGTTTGTTTGGAAGATTTACAGATAGGCGTGAGTGCTTCTAAGAATTCATCTAGAGCATCATCCAACATATCAAAATATTCTTTGAAAAAGGTATTATCATACGCATGAAACATCATGAAAATAGATCCGATGTCTTCACGTCGGGTTCACCAAAATGTGATATAAGAGGGATTCGCTGCACATGGGTCTCTTCATTTTCAAGAGATCACCAGGGAATGAACTGCCCTTATACACCTCAGCATAAGCATGTTAACAAAATTATAGAGAAATATGCCCAAGTTATGTTTCAGAGAAAGCTACTTTAGATCTTGAGAGAGTGAAACTCTGAGATTTCTACCTCAGATGAGGGAGCTCTTGGCCAAAAGACAACAGCGCAGTTTTAGGATGCCATCATGACATGCTATTCTCTAAATGGTGCGTGGACATCCTAAGCAGTAGAGGTATCAAGAGCTCAAGAAAGCATAACTAAGTTTCACTTCTAGAATCAGATCTAGGATGTACTAGACTAAATAACCAAACAGGAAGCCAAAACCTAGAATAAATACAAGGGGACTTAGAGAAAGCTTACGTTTTACTAGATGTTCGAGTCTTCACTCCAAGCTCCACTTCACAACCTACACAGAAAAGGACAAGGGGAAAAGGTTGGGGCTGTATAGGAGTCTGCCTTAGTTAGACCTTCGTTTTGGTGTTCCCACCTCCACAGACAACCAAGTTAGAAAGGAGTGAAAAAGAAGTAAACAAAGCGTTGGTGAAAGAAAAACCCGCTTCAGGAGTAAAACCCACACCACAAAGTAGTAAATGAACAAGTAGGAAAGAAGAGAGTGAGAGAGAGAGAGTTACCCATGGGACTAGACCCTCTCTAGAGCATGTGGGCACACCATTGAGTGCTTTCTTGATAGTTGTTGTTGCTAGAAGGACCTTAGTCTGGCATGGCTTTGCTTGTGAGAGTGTTGCTATCAAGAATGAAGAGAACTCAAAGGTGGAGCAAATGGTAAGAGAGCTTGAATGAATGACTTCCAACCCAAAATGAAAGCAAAGAAGGGGTTTTTGATGCATGCAAGGGCAGTAAAGAGCCGTTACATCATAAATCTGACTACTAGGACATGTGTTGAGAGAGTCAAGATTCCAAATTCCCTATTTCAAATGCATAAATCTTCCAGGACGCTAGCATGCTGCGTAGACATTTGCGCAAGGCCTAGAATTTTGGGAAATGTGTCATTAGGATTTTGTTGCTTTGCCACAAGTCTGCATGGAGTCAAAATTGCAAAAAATTTGACTCATGGGATTTTTGTCATTAATGCTTTAATGTGTCATAAATGCTAGGAAAAAGTGCAAAAATGTGGAATTGCCCCTAGGTGCAATTATGCAACATTGTACAAGTTAAACACTATAACGGATTAAGGGTTTAATGAATGTATGTGGATTTGATTATTGTTGAGGGTTTTGATGTTTTAATTTGGTACAAATGATTCACCCCTCCCTTCTCAATTGTCTTTTTCATTTAACAAATTCACTTTCACAAACATACCAATGATATATATCATATTCATAATCCTCTCGATCATATTTGTACATGCCACTTATAATCTTAGAACATTTGATCTATTATGTATACATAGCATATTGTAACCACCAATTTCATCATACTTATGAAGCATACACTTGACTATTTTTCAAGGCTAAAAATTCTATTATAGAAGCAACTAATTGGGGTAGTCTATCAAATCGACTAACCCCAACTTCTTCCCACTTTGATCTTTCTATTATAATTAAAGGCTATTGTGGATATTTTTTGAAGTAAAATTTAAATGTATATATAGGCTTGGAAGAAATAGTTAAGAAAATTATAAATATTTCAAGGTTGTTAGCATAAAGACAAGAGCATCTAAAATGTCAAAAGCTCATCCCCTATCAAAATTTAAGTTCCCTAGTATTATATTCTACCATTTCATTATAAAATAGATGTGTCTCTCTATTAGACATTTTTATAGGTCAATATCGCCCCTCACCATTCTTGTGTGTAAATACATTTGAATTTATTGAACTATTCAAAGAATTTTGTTCCAATATGGTGGAACCCATAAAATTTTCATGGTTCCACTAACTTCATGGTCATGTTACTAGGCACTTATATCTTTTGACATTAGGGTCTAGGGTTTAAGGGTTTTATGTATCATGTTACCTTTGATTATCCTTCAATTTATGTTCTCATGTTGATTGGCTGGACCAGTTTACTTGTCACTTAAGCGCCTACCCATGGTCTTTATTATCATTGTTCAACCGACCCCAATGCCTTGGTTACTATCGGGCCTAGCATGATACATTTTATAAACAAATTTTAGGCATGTGTCTTCAACATTGTTTAAGCTTGTCGCTCATTGTTCATCTTCCCATCGCGTGTTGTTGCGTGAAATTTTTCTTCTAACTTGAGATGAGTGATGTGATTTCTATCCTTTGTCCTTATTTCATCACAAGTCGTGTGTTTTGTTGTTATTTTGAGAGGTAACCCGCGATGTGTAATGCAGTTAAGGTATTGACCCATCGATGGCCCTTGTACTATCACTGGTTACATTGTGCTTTTCTAGAGAGAACCTGCGACCGCTGATGGGCAGAATACCTTCCCATTGCATGGATTTTTTCTATCATGAGTTGGGATTAATTAATGAAACTTGGACACACAATGAGCAATGGAACTTGATTCTTCAGTCGAGATATTCTTCACGCTCATGATCAGGGGCTCATATCTCATCATTGGCCTTCTAGCCATCACTTGATGACATCCCAGTGTAGAAAGGAGACACACGATGAGCCATACTCATGAAATGTGGGAAGTATACGTGGAAATTTCCTAGCTCATTGATTACACATCAAATCGTCGGTAGGGCCCCGTGGAGAATAGGAAAAAATGTGAGTCGTTGGTTGAGTTTTTCATCTGAATGCATCGATGGTTTGAATTCAAATGGGAATGAAAAACTTGAGGCATAATTGCTCACTCACGCAAGCATTTTTGTGCCATTAATGGTATGTGTACTCGACTAAATTCATTGAAAGATGTTTACAGTTTGTATTTTCATCTTAGTCAAATGTCTGAGGAGCTGAAGGAGAATTCAAATTAACCAGAGTTGAGGCTGAAGGAGTTGCAAAAAGTTTGTTCCCAAGTAAGTCACCATCAATATCCCATTGGTTTATTTTATTGCTTTGTAAGAACTAGTGTGTCGAACCAAAGAGGTCTAAATTGATTTCAGGAATTATTTAGGGTTTCTATTTTCTCTTGAGTTAGTACAGTTTCCTAATTGGGTAGAATCACATCTCAGTTCGAGTTTGAGCTGTTAAGAATAGGGTAATAATCCCAAACCTAGTTTTACTTCTGAATTGAGTCAAAACCTTGAAGAAGTTAAAATGAGCCAACCTGGTGAGTCGTCATCATTGAAACTTGTACCCAAGAAGAAAAAACAAAAGGTCTCCCATGAACCCCCTCAAACATCCGAAGTCACTTAGAAGAAAAGAGGCCAACCTAAGGATTATACTCGCTTCATGGATAAATTCCAACCTCCAGACGTCAAGGAAAGCGGTAGGAAGGCTACAGGGGAAGGGATCCTAACCACCAATTTCAAGCACCTTGGAAAGGGAATTGGTGACATTGTTGTGCTAGAGACTGGATGGGAATTGTTCTTATATGCTTTTACAAGAAGAGATGCTCAACATATTGGTAAAAATTTCTAGCGTTATCATTTATGAAAACTAGTTTTCCCTAATGTTTTTGTTGAGGTGGACTTGATGCTACATTTTGCAAACAGATATGATGACATAAATAGGGTAATTAAAGACACCAAGGGTAGGAACATTTTGGAAATAAAGGCAAGTAAAGTTGTCGAGGTTTTTGGAATGAAACCTGATGCCAGGGAAAAGATTAATTTTGAAAAACTACAACAAGAATATGCCAAACATAAGGTAGCGCTCCAAAAAGGTGAAATACCAAGACATAGACAAGAAAAGTGAACTGTGTTTGCACTCAAAGAGGTTGAACCATTGGACAATGAAAAGTTTGAAAACTACTTTAGATACACATATTATATGTTGTGTTAGGTGCTTGGGGTAAGGTGTGATGGAAGGATAAAATCATCCCTACCATTTATAATTCTGGATATTCAACATAGAAACAAGCAAACATGGTTTGACTATGCCCACAAAGTTGCAAAGCAGTTACGCTATGATTTGGTAAGGTTAAAGGAGAGAAGAACGCCATTGACATTCAGACACTATTCATTATTGATGCATATGATATTCTATCAAGGATACAAATTCTTTGGTAAGGCCATAAAATTAAGGCACGTGGATGAAAGGAATAATAAGTTGCTTGTTCAAATGTGGACACACATTTGGGATTTACACTTTTCAAACTCAAACTATGGTGCATTTTCTAACATCATAAAACATAAAACTTTGGTACAAATGGGCGTTGCACTTGCTAAAAGGATTTCTAGAAAAATTCAAGCATTGTTAAGGCCAAAGGAATTTGTCGATGACCCAAACTATGAATGCAATTGGGGAGACTGGTATTTATATAATGATTGCACAGTCATCAGATAATATGGGATTCTTGTTGCACCACATTTGGTACCCAAGTTTGTTTATGATAGGCAAGCCTTGATTGAGATAATGTGGCAAATGGACCACTCTGATGCAGAGAACTTTAGGTTGTTCCGAAAGGCCTCTATCATTGCATCAAATTTCTCCTTTGACTATTTTGTTGTATTAGAAAAGGAAGCATATGAGGTATTTGGTATAATAGTTAGTAACCTAAGAATGAAAGTAGCCTCTACTAGAAAGTTTGATCTAGAAGGACATATCAATAGAGAAAAGATAAAGAGGGAAATCTTTGGATATGGACCTCATGCTTTTTACTTCAAGGAAGATGTGATAAGGAATCTGCCAACACCTGATGTTGTTCGGGATAGAGAAGATATATGGATGAAGATTTTTGAGGTTGAGCATAGGGCTTATACTCATAATTCTTACTATCAAAGCCCTTACAAACACATTACTGACAAATATTAAAGGATGGAATTGGTCCTCAATGATTTCATGGATGGCACTTTCTTAGAGAAGGTGGAACAAGCTAAGCAACTAGCTCAAAGCGCTCCAAAAGAGAATTTAATAAAAGTTGGTGGTCAACCAAAGGAGCTCAAAGCACCAGAAGAGAAGAAACCAATGGATATAGGGGATACTCCTATTATGGAGTTTCCTACTATGAATGTTGATGAATCACAGGATGTTGAGTGGAATGCGTAACAACCATCCACTGAATCTATGCCTATTGAACAAGGAACAAAGTCTAAATTTTCACATCCTGATATTGGGGATGTAATGGAACCTTTTGTACCAAATGATAGGCTAGTACCTTGGGAATATGATGAAAGCTGAGATAATGATGCAAGGGTACTAGCTTGTGCTAAGTTTCTAGAAGATGACTCTTTTGTGACAACAAGAGAATTTAGGAAATAGATGGATGAGCTTAAGGCTCAGGAGATGAATGATAGGATACATATGGCTCAAGAGGGAGTGGATCCTTGCCAACTGGAGGAAGTTAGAAAGAAGATTGAAGAAGAACTTATTCAGGAAATTGCACAAATGAATTATTTGGAAGCTAGGAGATTGGTCAAAGATAGTGGAATGATAGTGATTCCTAGCTGGAGCTTGTCATCAAAAATTTCCCTAGATGCAATTAGAAATGACCCAAGTGTTGTGGTGTCAGAAGAAAATTTTGATGAGAAAGCTTTTGGTGCAGGTTTTAGTCCTAGTCTATATGCATTGGCTATTTGGCAATTGACGCCAGATTCAAGAACATGTAGACTCAGTAGAGCAATGACTGGCCTCTCAGGAGACTTGATAATAGGTAGGGATTTAGAGATGATAGCCCCACAATCTGTAAGACTAATAATGCACACAACCATGTTGAGTGTGGACACTACAGAGATCTCTCAGGCTAGATACATGAAATTGTTGGAAAAGAATAAAAAATTGGTTGAGGAGTACAATAAGTTAAAGGCTACTACAGTTAGTGTAGGTCATAACACCTTGCATACTTCCTTAGCTATTACCTCATCACAGGAAAAGGAAACCTTCAAGTTAATAATTATTTCCATGAAGAATGAACTCCAAACAATCAAGTCTGAAAATATTAAGCTCCAAGAGGATATGAATAAGATCACAAAGGGTATGGCTGATGAAATATTAGGCCATAGATTGACAGAGGAATATTTTAAAGTAGAAGATGCATGGTTAACATATAAAGGTATACATGAGGCTTTTGAAAGGTTCCAACATGTTCGGGAGGTTTTCCAAAGCACTTGGAATAAGTGGAGTAGTAGATTGAATAGTTTAAGGGAAATACAAGCAAACACAAAGGATGGCCTTGAAGCTCCAACAAATCTCCTTGATATCATAAGGGGAATTGAGATGATTGGTGAGATCACAAGTTCTCATGAAAAAATTGGAACACAACCACAAGGTAAAATAAAATCCTTTAGAAGTATGGAGGAACGTGGTATGCCCAAGATCCTCAATGAAGATGGAACACTCATGGAGTATGCACCATGGAGGGAATTCTTTAAGCATCAAACAACTACAAGTCCACGAATAGGATATGTTGATGAAAAATTGGACCTAACTTTCTTGAATGGCGTTATTGATACTCTCATCAAAATCCAAATAGACATGGACACCTTTGTGAAAGAAGCCAGAGTGGTTATTGATGCAAGATATAATGCATACAATACAAAGGTGCAGAAATTGCTTGATATTAACTAGCTCACTACGGATGAATATAAAGATTAGCTGGAAAAATATGTTGAGTAAGCCATGAAGGTGGCGAGAGGAATATAGAATATGGTCAAAGTACAGGTCCAACCTTTGAAATAATTGTGTAAGGGAAATCTATATCCTCTCAATATGAAGATTCACGTGGTAACCCAACAAATCATTTCCTTTTTTTTAATTTTCCTCTTCTCTCATGCTCTACACCTTTTTGGCGAATGGATGGTGACGCAAAATTATTGAAAAATAAGGCTATGAGGTCCAGAAGCTTTTACAAGTTTTTTCCTTTTGTAGTTTCCCCCTATTTTCTTCAAAGTGTAAATATAACTGCCAAGGGGTTGAAATGAAGTGAAATACGCTTGAAATGTTGAATGCAATGAAATGTAATGAGCCAATATCCCAATGCTTGTTTGCTCCCTTGATCATATAAAAGGGATTTCAAGGCTATTGTGTGGGGGTCTTTGAAATTTTGGTTGATCTCAGTTAGTCATAGTGAATTTTTTATGAGTACAAGCATATAATGGATATATAATTACTTGTTGAGTCTTAGGATATGAGTTTGTGTTCACAGTTAGGTTAAAATTTTTGCAACAATTATAGCATTTGAGAGTCGATAATGGAAAATTTCATGCAAATTGTCTCCTGTGTATACGTTCGCAAATCAACAATGAAATAGTTAAAGATTGTCTCATTGGTCTCCAATTCGTGTCGTTGGATGTGTGTTTGTGTTCTTGCTTCAATTCAAGTAGTTGATTAAAATGCTTTAATGAAATCACTGGTTCATGAGTTAATTCATAGGATCTTTAAGTATGTTTTGTATGGAAAGCCTGATTTATGAATTTGTAATGCAAATCCTTAATGGTCTATAAATATTGAACGCTTTAGTTGTTGCATTACAGTGTGTTGTGAATTCGACTCTGTTAGCCTAGGATAATGCACTGATTCTATACATAGAGTAAATTCAAATATATCGGGTTAGCTGGATCATATCAAAGAACCATTCATTTAAATGAATTCATCTTCAGTATGGTTATGCTTATTATGTTTTTTGTTTCAATTGTCCATTCTCTACTCCAAGTCATAATGGTGTGAAGGATTCACCAATTCCTTGCAACTTGTCACTTGTAGAGTCATTGATATGAGAATGTATCTGCTTAATGTGCAATGTATGTGGAGATCTTTTAAAGAAATATTGTGAATTCATTGTAGGATCACCCTCCTAGGTTTTGCAGTGCTTGAAGTGTAGGAGGAAAGCTAAGTTTATTCTCTCATTCATTGGCAAACCCCTTTTAGGTTGCTAATCATTGGAATTGGAAAATCCATAGGCTACCTTGAAGATTTGGTTGGTATTTAAAAGAGCCAACAAAGAGGCAACTCTGTTGGGGAACTTTTCTAAATTTTAGTGTCTCTAGTGTAGATCTGGTACAACCAGAGTCAGGGGTTTTATTATGCTTCGTTGGATGAAGTATTGGCTCACATCTCAAAGTTACATACATCATATTTAGTTCATGCATGATATTTTGGTCAATTCGGTGACATTGTGTTGGGTTATGTTTAAAAAAAAAATTGAGGTCACAAATAACAAGTCACAATATAGTCAATTTTTATTTCCCAGCATTCTGGGTGGTGACTCTAAAGTTTCTCATAGTAGTATAACAATAATATCTTGAAAGGGACCTGAGGAGAAGGAAATTGGTAGCGTAGTTGATACCATGAAGAAAACCAGAAGTCACACAAAGAAAAATCATGAGCAGAAGGTGGAACTTGAGCCTGCAAAGGATAAACAAGTTGTATGGAAGAAGAAAGCTACTGAATCTGGTAAGTCCCTCAAATCTCTTGTTGGAGCTTCTCCTTATTGAAATGATGGATGCACAATGTCCTTGAAGTTGTGTCCTTCAAGAGGACCTCCAAGATTAAATTCAACCACATAGAAAGTGTTGCAACTAAGGGCATGCAAATAGAGATTGTTATTGATCTAGAATATGAGATGACTACAAATATACAAATGCCTTGAATATATAGGCATGAGAGAGATGCAAGATGAAAAAAGATGTTTCCATGTGTCATGATCTAACAACATGTGACAACATGTGAACCCTACCTAGGAAATGATAAAAGATTGAGATAAGTTCTAGAAGGACAACTCATCTTCTAGAAGGAATCTTATCTCCTACAAACATGGAAAGGGGAATTACCCCATTATTTATGATTTATCTAATAATGCAACCTAGGACTTAATTAATTAAATACAAGACCTAAGTTAACTTATGCTAGTGTAATAAATAATTAATTACACTAACACCCCCCATAAGTGCAACTTAGGGAGGAAAAACAATGATTATGCAAATATGATGGGTCCCAGATACAAGGCCATGTTAGGTATCCATTTACATGAAGATGTAGCTAATCTCCCACAACCAGAGAAAAGGGGAAAACCCAGTGGGAACAAAACCCCTCTCCAAAAAGGATATGAAAATGCTGAGAAGTGAGAAAGGATGGGAAGGATGGAGGACTCCCAAATACCCCCCAAGGACACCATTCGTCACATGGATACAATAAAATAAATAGCCTCCCCATAGGAGGGAAAGAGAGAGACTATATAGCTCCCCCAAAAGATGTGATCACATGCAAAAATGGTAAGTGTCTGAAGACAAAACATTATCTAATGTCGACAAACAACTTGTCTCCCTTTCGGAAGAAACAAAACCAAGTGCAAGTGTAGGGATGCTTCCCATTCCGGATAGGAATTGAAGGAAGGTAGGATGAATATGGATGATGATGTCTCTGAAAACTACTCAAGTGTTTCCTTGCTTGATGATGAAGATTCCACAATCAATGAAGAATGTGACAAACCAAGATGATGTAGAAACTGATGTTGAACTGGATCCAAAGATGGTGATATGATGAATGTGATGGAGACTTGATAGCCCCCTTGAATGAAGTGTCCTCAAAACCCCTGAAAGAAGTCTGAAACCAATCCAAAGGTAGATGCTGAAGAAACCTTGAATCCTGAATGGAATGAGAGGGAAGAAGTCTCATACAGGAAATATCTGAAGAGAAAACAAGTGCCTCCAAGATAGTCTCTGGATCTCCAAACAAGGTCAAGACAAAATAATGAGGAGACTCAAGAGAACTCTCCAAAGTGGGATCTAAATAGAGGAGTGATATACCCTCAAGAATTTCCTCCAAACCTGTAGAAGTAGCCAAGTCAATGATACCTAAAACAAAGCCATCATGCGATGTCAAGCCTAGAAAACTGAATGTGTCTTGATGAATGATGATGGAAGCCTCAATCAATGGATCTAGACAAGGAATCACTGAATGTGAAGGGATACCAATAGTCTCTAATGGAGAAGAAGCATCTGAAGAAACCTTGTCAACCTCTTCAGAAGATTCAAGGCAATCCAAACAAACAACCTCCTGCATAGCAATATCATCATGGGGAATCTGATCTAAAGAATGACATTCTGAATCATGATAGTTAGGGAATGGTGGAGTATTTGAATCTCCATATATCTCCCAAAGCTTAGTCCAAAGGATATGAGGACAATCACAATGATCAATAATACTCAAAACATCACAATCAACTTGCATGCAATGTAACAAAAGAAGGCTTAGTTTCTCTAAAAATAAAACTTATACTGTGTATTACCTTATGTGCAACAAGACCCCAAAGCATGTATCCTTTTACACCATAAGTATATCCAATGAAGATACATTTCATAGAATTTTTCTACAACTTTGTTCACTTCTCCTTTGGCACATGTGCATATGCCTCACAACCAAAAACTCTAAGATGTATTAATGAAGTCTTGTGACACGACCATGCCTCTATAGGTGTCTTATCAACAAGAGCTAATGTAGGAGACCTATTAATCAGGTAATAGGAAGTGGCAATAACTTCAGCCCAAAACCTTTGTTCTAAGCCAACACCACTCAACATACTCCTATCCTTCTCCATTAGTATCCTATTCATTCTTTCTACAAATCCATTCTATTGTGGAGAATACGGAGTTGTCTTCTATTTATGAATACCACAATCTTTATAGAATCTATCAAAATTATTAGAGAAAAATTCACCTCCATTATTAGTCCACAAACATTTTATTTTCTTTCCAATCTATAACTCAACCATTTCTTTAAATTATTTAAATTGAATGAAAACTTCAGATTAACTCTTGACAAAATATACCCATGTCCTACTATAATAAATGAAACATAATGTGTGGATTTACCAATTGAAGGAACATTTATAGGACCAAATACATCAGAATGAATAAGATCCAATACACTATAATATTTATGAGAAATCAAGTAAAACTGAACACAATTTTATTTTCCATAAATGTAATGCTCACAAAAATCCAATTCAAGATTACAATCAGACAAACCTTGAGCAAGGTTTTTATTTTTCAAGGTCCTTAGACCATTTTCTCCAATGTGGCCAATTCTTTGGTGCCATAACATAGCTTTCTCTATAGGCAAATTTTTCTTAGAAGAAAGAGCACCCTTGGGTACCCAAAATCCATGACCATCTGTTGAAGGTGAAACTCTCACTTCTTCTACAAACTTTCTTTTCATAGAACTACTGTTGCACTCAATAGTGCATGCTTAAGCTTATAAAATGTCCCATATCTGACACCTCTAGCAATAACCATAGCACCTCTAACCATCTTGCATATTGCATTACAAAATACTACCTACACACTTGCATCTATTAGTTTTCTCATAGATAACGAATTTCGTGCTAATCCAGAGACATGCAACACACCATTAATCATTTTTATTCTACCACCAAGAAACTTGGTTTTAAATTTAACATGACCAACAATGTCTAAATGAGAATCATCACCCAAGTACACCTTACCTCCATCAAATTCTTCATATTCACAAAACAATCTCTATTAAAGGTCATATGAAAAGATGCACTTGATTCAATTAACCATGCATCATTACCTACACGAGTTCCCAAAACTACAATGAATGCATCATCATCTTCCTTCTTAGACTTGGAATCAGAATCAAATTTCTTATTTTTCTTGTTCTTTTCTTCTTTGCATTCCTTACAAACATGTCCAGGATTACCGAGTTCTATCAAATAAATTTGAACTTTCCAGGAGATTTAGATATCCCCTTGGACTTGGATTTGTCATGCTTCTCATTCTTCTTTCCCTTTTCCTTAGGTATTCCATGAAAATTTAGGGCCTCCTTGGTAGTGATGGATACCTTCCTCCTCATCTCTTCAAAAAGAAAAGAACCCACCACATCTTCAACCGTCAATATAACAGAAGTACTCCTAATAGTCATAACAAGAGAATCCAATGAATCAGGCAAAGAACAAAGGAATATATGTCATTTTTCCTCCTCATCCATTTTGACACCAATTGATTCCAATTGATCCACTAACATCTTGAATTCTTCTAGGTGGTTTGTGATTCATCCACCTTCTTCCATTCTCAAAAAATACAACTTCTTCCTCAAGAAAATCTTGTTCACCAAATATTTGGCCTAATACATCTCACCAAGCTTCTTCCATAGTTTATGTGTAGAGATCTCTTCATGGAAATTAATTAAAATAGTCTTCCAAGCACAATCTAATTATACCCTTGGCTTTATGGTCTATAACATCATATTGAGTAGATTGAGTAGAATATGCAAGCCTTGAAACATTATCATCAATAGCATCCCACATATCTTGATCTATCAACATATCCTCCATCTTTAGCTTCCACATATCAAAATTATTTTCAAAAATTTTCTCCACCTCTATTGTCCTTGATGAACTTGTCATCTGAAAATTCCTGCAACAAGATCACAAAGTGTCTACTACACAAGCTCCCACTCAAATCTGGATTAGTTCAAAAAACCTAATAGCCCACAATTGAAACCAAAGGTGATCAAGCTCTGATACCACTTGTAAGGAAGCTAAGGTAGTGCAACTTCCTACACTAACCCTGAGAGGAGAATAATACAAAATTTTTACAAATCTATAACAAATACAAAAAATTAAACATAAATAAATACAAATTTCATGCATACCACAACATAATGATTTATGTGGGGAAAGCCCTTTCAGGAGAAAAACCCCACACTCCAAAAGCCGCCCAATATATTATTCAGAAATAAAAAGATTACAATATACTTGTAGAGCAAGCTTCTCATAGGAGTATCACCACAAAATATCAAGAGACAACACGACTAATATTAGAATCTCATAATACACCACCGTCTACATACATCCCACTTTCTTATAACAATCTTTTTGGAACTTTCTAGAATTAAGGTTTTACAAAGTCATTTTTCATTTGATGTGTTAACGAAAAAACCTTGACGTGTCAATGGGAAAAAAACTTGGCGTGTCAATGGGAAGAAACCTTGATGTGTCAGTGAGAAAAAACCTTGATGTGTCAGCCACATATCAACATACATCCTATCAAAAATAAATCATATATAATTGCAAGGTTGAGACACATTTTCCCAACAAAAACCATATCAATCTCACTAATTCTTACCACATAAAAATCATCATGAACCTTGTGATTACCCAAATTGAAATCAAGTTGTATCATTTGTGTGTATGAAAGAGTAAATCCTTAAAAATTATTCACCTTCAATTTTAACCTAATCACTAACCCCTTATCAATGAAATTATGAGTAGCCCCACTATCAATAAAAAATATTACCTTAAATTTCTATGAAGTATCCCTCACACTTGGAAGGATGACATCTAGGTGCTCTTGAATATTTGGCGAGTGTATCTCCAAAAGGATTCTCTACTTCCTGATCCTTATGCACAAAGCCATCCAAAATACCCTCAATTTTAGACTCTTCCTCTTCTAAACTATCCTCTATTCCCACCTATATTTATCAAACTTTTCCTTTGCTCAAGAATCTATGACTTGGCTCTCGTGGATCTCTACAAATAATGAAACAAAATTCCTTTGAAACTACTTATTGAACTCTTCCACTTTGTTGGATTTAGGAGGTAATACCTTTGGTTGCAAAATATCCTTATGAAAGGTTTGCTTATGTGACCCTAATGGTACATTCTTGGTATAGTTCTGTTTAGATGTGGTGTCTTCCAATTTTAACTCTCTTTAAATATAATCTTTATAGAGATGATGGTTCAAAATCTCAAACTAATCCCCTAAGTGATTCTGAAAGCCCTTCAATAAATAAAAACTTAAGTCTTTTCTTGGTAATATATAACACCATGATTGAGATCCTTTAAAATTTTGCTACATGTATTCTTCTACTATACCTTGTTTCTTTAATTGAGTCAACTCCTTTTAAAATGTATCTTTAGGTCTTTTCTATCAAAGTGTTCTAGATATAAGCCTTTGTGTGAATTCAATGCATGTTTCAATTTGTTGATGCCATTGCATGACTAGCCCATTATGGCACCATCCATGTGATATTCCTTCTAAGTGAAGAACGAAAAATTTAATGACTTCTTCTACCATGGGGCTAAGAAAAAGATAGGTATCTAGTTTTTAGACACATTCTTGTGCAGTGTGTTGCAAGAATGATGGTGTTGTCATTGATGTCAATAGGAAGTCTACTAATTGGTGTTTTCATTGATGTCAAATATGGGATGAAGATGTTGAGGATATTGAGAAAATTATGGAAAAGAGGAAAACATGTTGTGCATGTGTAGTTGAGACCTTAAGGAAGTGTTGTGAGTACATGGAGCTATTATTTTGTTGTAGAGTATGAAGATGAGTTGGAATGAAGTAATGAGCTGAGTTGGTTTCTTTGGTACTTGGTTTCCAAGTGATTTTGAGAAAAAATAATAAATAGAGTATACTGTATTGTGCAAATGTTCATAATATGCTCTGATATTATGCTCTGTGTTCTTTCTATTTTGATGTTGTGTTTGTGCAGATCTTACAAGTCATTCAAGGCTGACAAAGGTTGCTATATTCAGAATTTGGGTTTCTGGATCGTTGTATAGTGTGAGATACTATCGCCAGTGTGTGATCCAATTGTTCAGTGATGTTTTTTGTGGTTTGGGAGAAATGTATGTACTCCACATTTCTCTGTTATTTGGATTCAAGTTGTGTAGATTTGACAAGTTGCTTATAATGCTTTTATCTTTCTATATTCAAGTTTTTACATGATTTTGTGTAGTATAGTGAGAGTTTCATTTATTAGTATGTAAATAAGGGTTATCAGTTGTCCTAAGTTAAAGTATTTGTTAATGCGATATTTGATGAAGTGTTTGATGGATCTTAAGTAGTTCATGGATTATTATGGATTGAGTTCAAGTGAATTATGTTTTCTAGAGCCTTTGACTTGATTTAAGGAAGTGTGTACTTAATTTCTATGGTGTTTTGCACAGGTGTTGGCCGACCTTGTGTTTAACACTACATGTGAGGCTTGTGGAAGCTTGTTGAAGTTTTTTGGGATATATTTGGAACCTAATTAAGGATTTGTGTAGGTTTCCTTTCGTTCCTATCCACCATGGGAATATTTAGGTGTTGACCTATTTCAAATTTGATTGTATAATGGCTAATGGTCGATATTGGAGAAAGTTTTTGAGATAAAGCTTGATATATATATGTATGGTTTTGATGGAAAAAGGTGTACAAAAGAATGAGAAGCAAGATATATGTGAAGATTGATGTGAGTGATGTGTATGTGATTTGAATTTGAGCATAGTAGTGTGAACTTCATGTTAGGGTTCTTGAAGGCAGTGAGTTGAAGGCATCTGATATCTTTCATGTGAGATTTTGAAAGTGTTTGAGAAATTGTGGTGGACTCCTTGTTGCATTGAGAATTTTTTTCTCTATGTAATATTCTTCTTCTATCTTCTTGCATTATTTATGTGACAATGAGCCCTAGTTGTGATCCTTTTTGGATAGTGTGTCCTACTCTAGTAGTGAGCCCCTTTGTAACGATTTTTCTATTATATATATTTTGAGCTAATCCTCATCATGATTTTTCCCTCATTGGGTTTTCCACATAAATCTGGTGTTCTCATGTGTATAGTGTTGTGATTTCATTTTTTGTTATCTACATTTCATGTTTAATCAATCTAATAGAATAAGGACTTAATGAATGCTTGTGGATCTAATTATTGTTGAGGGTTTTGAAGGTTTAATTTGATACAATTGATTCACCCCCTCTTAGTTGTCGTGTTAATTCAACAACTGGTATCAAATCAAGGTTCTTTGTAGAAGAGCTTAATCGCTTGAGGTAGATCTGGGATGGAAAACAAGATTCCTTTGGAATATCCTAGATTTGATGGCTCAGATTATGCATTCTGGATGAAAAATATGGAAGGATATGTGTCTTCTCAAGGATATGATATTGAGAAGGATTATTAGAATACATATACCTCACCTCAAAATGGTCCAAGTAGAAGTGCAAAAATCAAGGCACATGAGATCAATGCTAAGGCAAGATTTACTATTGTGAATAGTTTGTTAAAGAGTGAATTAGTTAAAGTTATGGGTTTGAAGACTACTAAAGAAGTTTGGGATAAGTTACAAAGGATTTATGAGGGAGATTCAAAGGTCAAGCAAGAAAAGTTATAGAACTTGAAGGAACACTTTGAAATGATGTGTATGTCTGAAGATGAAATAATTAAAGGCTACATTCAAAGAGTTGATGAATTGGTGAGTAATATGAGAGGTCTTGGTGTAGCAATTAAATAATCTAAAGTGGTGAAGAAAGTTATCAAATCTCTTTCAAAATGTTATAGTGAAAAGGTATTTTCTATTGAGGAAATAGTTGATTTTGATAATTATTCCAGAGATTAGTTGATTGGTACTTTGACTGCATTTGAAATGAGAAAAATGAAGAAAGGTACAAAAGTAGAGACTTCTTTCAAGGCTAGTAAATCAGAGAAGGTTCAAGATTCAGGTGATGAATATCTTGATGATTTGGAAGCTAACTTTGTGAGAAGGATGAAAAAGGGCACCAGTAAGTACAAGGGTAAATTACCTTTCAAATATTTTAGTTGTGGTGAGATAGGTCATTATGCTTCTAGATGTGCAAAGAGAGCTCTAAACAATAAGAAGAAGGAAAATAAAGGAAAGATGATTAGGAAATCTTACTATGTAAGAGAAGATTTTGGTATTTTTTATGATGAATTTGATTATAGAGATTTTGATGATAATGAATGTCTATTTTTGGCTATAAAAGAAGAATATAGTTTTGCTAACCCTGAAAGTTGTGTGAAGGAAAGTGTTTCAGAGATGAAGGATAAGGTTGAAGGCACTTTGGTATCTACTTTTCATGTCAAAGAGGATAATAATAATTGGGTTTTTGATAGTGGTTGCTCTAATCATATGACCAAAGATAAAAGTAAGTTTGTTAAACTTGAAAAGTATGATGGAGGATTAGTTAAGTTTGGAGATGATTCAGGAGCTAAGATTTGTGGAATTGGTTCAATTGGTTTTGATGGAAAGCATAACATTGAAAATGTTTACTATGTTAAGGGCTTAAGATATAATCTCTTGAGTGTTGTACACATGCATAACAAAGGGTACAATCTTGTGTTTAAGGATGAAGCATATGAGATCCAGAAAGGGTCTGAAACTATAATTGTTGTAAGTAAGAGAATATATGGAAACATCTAATAGCTTAAGGTTTTTGATGGTCATTTCTTTATGCATAGATTAATGATAGTTAGTTATGGCATCAGAGGATGTGTCACATGAATTATGATAATTTGGAAAGAATTAGTTCAATTCATGTTGTGAGAGATTTACCTAGAATAACAAAACCTATCAATGTTTGTGAGAGTTGTCAATTTGGAAAATAAACAAGGAATAACTTTAAGGGAAAGGAACAATCGACCATAAAACTACTAGAATTAGTGCATATAGATCTTTGTGGTCCTACAAGGGTGAGAAGTCTACAAGGTGATAGGTACTTTATACTTTTGATTGATGCTTATTCTAAAATGACATGGGTTACTTTTCTTAGAGAGAAATCTGATGCATTGGATAAATTCAAGGAATTTAAAGCTATGGTTGGAAATGAAATGGATTTGAAAATAAAATGCTTAAGGTCTAATAGAGATGGTGAATTCACCTCCAATGATTTTAAAATGTTTTGTGAAGCTCATGGAATAAAGAGGCATTTTTTTGCCTCTAGAACTCCTCAGCATAATGGAATTGTTGAAAGGAAAAACATAACTATTCAAGATGTTGCAAGGACTATGATGAAAGAGGAAAATCTACCACAAGTCTACTAGAGAGAAGCTATTCATACTAGTGTTTGTATACTTAACAGAGTTCAAGCTAAAGCTAACAACACAAAGACTCCTTATGAGCTATGGTACCCTACTGTGAAGTACTTCAAAGTGTTTGGAAGAAAATGTTACATCAAAAGAGAAGAAGAAAAATTAGGAAAGTTTGATGCAAGGTATGATGAAGGTATCTTCCTTGGATATTCTACTAGAAGAAAAGCTTACAGATGTGACAACAAAAGTTTGAGAAAGATAATCAAAAGTGAAAATGTTAAAGTTGATGAAAAATTGAAGAATTCTATTGCAGTAGATGGATATGTGTTAGATCAACCTAATTACAAAGAAGTAGAAGAAATAATTGATGAACAAGAAGTGCAGAATGAAGATAAAGAAGCTTTGGAGAAGACTCTTAAAACCCCTAAGTATGTGCAAAAGAAGCATTCCAAAGATCATATCATTGGAGATACGAGGAAAGGTGTATTGCCAAGAAGTAAAGTTGTTGAAGTTGAGCTAAATTTCTATTTAATTTCTAAAGTTAAACCTAAATCAATGAGTGAAGCATGTTAGTATGAGAATTGGATGAAGAAAATGGAAGAAGAAATTATGTAGATAGAGAAAAATCAGACTTGGGTTGGTCCCCAAATCGACAAACAATAACATAATTGGAACTCAATGGGTATTTAGGAACAAGATGGATGAGAATGAAGTAGTAAGAAAAAAGGAAAGACTTGTGTGTAATGGTTACTCACAAGTAGAAGGTAAATTTTGAGGATACTTTTGCTCCTGTGGCTAGGATAAAAGCTATCAAAATTTTCTTGGCATTTGCAACACAAAGATTTTAAGGTCTATCAGATGGATGTGAAGTCTTCTTTTTTGAATGGAGAATTGGAAGAAGAGGTTTGGGTGACCCACAATAGTGGTTTACACATTTAGGGAAATCCTATTTTTTACTAAAATCACATATTTTTAGAAAATATAATGATTGAAGCATTGAAAAGTTCCATTTAAAAGATTCTAATTGAAGAGGGTTTGATCAAACCCCGTTGGATAAAACCCCGCTAGTTTTAAACCATACCTATAATGGAGTCTCTTCTACACCTACCAAAAAGCTGATAAAAAATCTCTTTTGATTTACCTTATGGGGGATCAAATGAATTCATTTAAAATTTATATTTTGTAAGTATTTAGTCCTTATTATAAGCTTCCCAAAAAGTATAACTTTAAACATATTTAATTTGATTATTATATTTATTTTTTATTTCTTGTGAATGTATGTTTTTTCACCAAAAATCAAGCTTTTTCTTCTACACATGTGGAAAAATAGTATATTATCATAAAAAAATCTGAAAAATATGTCCTTGCTAGGTATTGATGTCCTTGATCTAGCAAAAATAATTTGAATTTCAATACATACTTAAAAGTTATGTTGTATATGGTCCGCCTATGTCTAATTGTAATTGGTTTGACTTCAAAACTTAATTAAAAAATTCAATAAAATAGTATGAAACCAAATGAACATGCTAGATATCATAGTTACAAATCTAAATTCAAATTTTTTATAAGTTTATCATTTATAGAAAAAAGTTATGTTGTTTACGGTGAACATCACTCTTTAAAAATGATGTTTACTGTTAAAAACTACTGTCTGAAGGAGATGGAAAAAAAATGCAATCTGGTTCTAAAAAAATTAAAAGATATATATTTATATTTACAAAAAAAATGTGACAAATCACTAGTTTGCATCATTTTCAAATTCCTAATGGTTTAGTAGCTATAGGTTCCCGAAAGTGGAGATTTCATTAAAAAAAATTAGTTCAATGTCAAGTTTGGCTAAAAAGTGTAAACCACTATTGTGGGATCACCCATTTACATGGACAACCAGAAGGTTTTCAATTATCATATCAATCAGACATGGTATGCAAGTTGAAGAAGGCTCTATATGGTTTGAAGCAAGATCCCAAAGCTTGGTATGCAAGATTGGACAGGTACTTGATACATCAAGGATTCAACAAGGGCTCCATAGATAGTAATTTGTACTTTTAAAAAATTGAGGAAGACAAAATCCTAAAAGTTGTTGTATATGTGGATGATATTATCTTTGGTGGAAATGAGGCTATGTGTAAGAAATTTTATAAAGAAATGCAGAAAGAATTTGAGATGTCAATGTTTGGAGAGATGAATTTCTTTCTTGGGTTATAGATCAATCAAAATGATAAAAGGATTTTCATTTCATAGTATAAGTATGTCAAAGAGATGTTGAAGAAGTTTGGAATGGATGACTCCAAACCGATATGTACTCCCATGGTGTCTAGTTGTAAATTGAGAAGAGATGATGGTTTACCTAAGGCTGATTAGAGCAAGCATAGATCTATGATTGGTGGACTATTGTAATTAACTACTATTAGACTGGATATCATGCATACAGTTTGTCTTGTTACTAGATTTCAAGAAGATCCTAAAAAAACACATGTTACAATAGTAAAGAGAATATTTAGATATTTAAGAGGCACACCACATTATGATTTGTGGTATCCTAACGATACTAATTTCACATTAAATGCTTATATAAATTCAAATTGTGCTAATTGTGTTGATGACAAGAAAAGTACAAGTAGTGGTGAATTATTTCTTAGATGTAGATTGGTGTCATGGTTGAGTAAGAAATAGGATTTAGTTTCTTTATCCACTACAGAGGTCGAGTATATTGCAGCAGCAACATGTTGTACATAGGTATTATGGATGCGACAAACATTAAAGGATATCAGAGTTGTATATGACGAACATATATCTATCTTCTATGATAATACAAGTGCAATAAACATTTCAAAGAATCCAGTGATGTATTCAAGGACAAAGCATATATTTATCAGGTATCACTTTTTGAGAGAGAATTTTATGGAGAATGAAGTGAAGCTTGAGTATATTCCTACAAAGGATCAAATTTCTGATATATTTACTAAGGCTCTTCCTAAGGATACTTTTGAGTATCTTCAGGAAAAGTTGGGGGTTATTTCCCCTCCTTCCTTGAACTAGATTCATATAGAGGTGCATTAGTCTAGTGGATGATCTATGGATCTATCTCTTTTCTAGATTGATGTTGGTAGCTACCTCTCAGGGGGAGTAGGTAGTGTCATGTAGTGTCATTGTGTTTCTGATTTAGTTGGGTGTACTCCTAAGGGGGTGTATTTAGAGTAGGTAAATTTTGGATCAATGTAAAAGAGGGAGAACAATATAAAACATTTTATCCTTTTCCATTGATGTTAAAGGGGGAGAAGAGAATCATGTGAAAAAAGAGAACTTAGCTACCAGAGAGAGAGAGAGAGAGTCATGCAAGGTATTAGGAGAGTGTGTTCAAAGCTATTGTGTGGTCTTTGGTGGCTCTTCAAATTTTGTGTTTCCATCAATGATAAAGGGGGAGGTTTTTGCAAGAATTATGGTGTTGTCGTTGATGTCAACATGAAGCCTATTGAGTCTTATCATTGATGTCAACTATGGGATGAAGATGTTGAGGATAATGAGAAAATAATAGAAAAGAAGAAATCAGGTTGTGCATGTGCAACTAAGACCTTGAGGAAGTGTTGTGAGTACATGGAGCTATTATTTTGTTGTAGAGTCTAAAGATGAGTTGGAATGAAGTAATGAGTTGAGTTGATGTCTTAGGTACTTGGTTTCCAAGTTCTTTTGAGAAAACTTAATATTAAATAGAGTAAATTGTGTTGTGAAAATATTCATAATGTGCTATGGTATTGTGCTTTGTGTTCTTTCTATGTTGATGTTATGCATGTGTAGATCTTACAGGTCATTCAAAGTTGATAGAGGTTGTTATATTCAAAATTTGGGTTTCTAGATCATTGTATAGTGCGAGATACTTTCACCAGTGTCTGAACCAGTTATTCAGTGATATTTTTTGTGGTCTATGAGAAATGTATTTGCTCAGTGTTTATCTCTTGTATGGATTCGGGCTATACATATTTAGGCAGTTTCTTATAATGGTCTTATCTTTTTGTATTCAATTTTTTACTTGATTTTGTGTAGTACAGTGAGAGTTTCATTTATCAGTATGCAAATAAGGGATATCAGTTGTCCTACGTTAAAGTATTTGTTGATACGAGCTTGGATGAAGTGTTTGATGAATCTTAAGTAGTTCATGGATTATTCTAGATTGAGTTCAAGTGAATTATGTTATGGAGAACCTTTAGGTTGATTTAAGGAAGTGTGTACTTAATGTTTATGGTGTTTTGTAGGGTGTTGGCCAACCTTGTGTTTAACACTAAATGTGAGGCTTATGGAAGCATGTTGAAGTGTGTTGGGATCTATTTGGGTCCTAATTAAGGATTTGTGTAGGTCACCTTTCATTCCTATCCATTGCGGGAATTTTTAGGTGTCAAGTTATTTTGAATTTGAATGTATAATGACTAGATGGCTAACATTGGAGAAATTTTTTTAGATAAAGTTTGATATATATATGTATGGTGTTGATGCAAGAGGATGTATGAAAGAATGATAAGTAAGATAGATGTGAAGATTGATGTGAGTGATGCGTATGTGATGTGAATTTGAGCAAAGCAGTGGAAACCTCATGTTAGGGTTCCTAAAGGCAGTGAGTTGAAGGCTTCCAATATCTTTCATGGGAGACTATGAAAGTGTGTGAGCAATTGTGATGGACTCCTTGTTGCATTGGGAAGTGTTTTCTCTATGAAAGATTCTTCTTCTATCTTCTTGTATTCTTTATGTGGTAGCAAGCCCTGACAGTGAGCTTTTTTGGACAATATGTCCTATTCTGGCAATGAACCCCTTTGTATTGGCTTTGCTATTACTTATATTGTGAGCTAATCCTCATCATGGTTTTTACTTGGCTAGTTTTTCCATGTAAATCTGGTGTTCTCATGTGTATAGTGTTGTGATTTTAGTTTTTGTTATCTGCATTTCATGTTTAATCAATCTAATAGAATAAGGACTTAATGAATGCTTGTGGATCTGATTAGTGTTGAGGATTCTGAAAGTTTATTTTGCTACAACTAATTCAGCCCCCCTCTCACTTGTCTTGTTTATTTCAACATAATGGCCTTCCCTAAACCATCAAATGTGGGGAGAGTCAAATTACTTAATCTTTGATGTAAACCTTTTTTGTGTTATCTTTTTTTTCCTCATGCGATATTTCTTTATATTGCATTATAATGGTGCATAAATAGAATCTACATTCTAAGATTTGGATCAAGTCTTGTGTATGTGTTTATAAATGTTTGGTTCTTCTTTTCATGACGACTCATCTCTAGGTAAGAATATGGGCTATGTTATTTTAAGTGGGGATCTAAATGGAGTTGTATTGTTATTTTATGAACAATTGGATTTACTACTATCCCCTCCACTGGTTTTAGTAGGCATAAGAGAATTTATTGTATTTTTCATATTTTGAAGTATTTGAAGAAGAAATTGTGTTGATTGTTCTTGTTGTCAATATAAGCCTTCAATTCTTTCTCTTTTTCTACCTCACAATCAACCATTTAATTCTTACATCTAATTTTAATTCGGTTTCTAGTTACCTCTAATTTTTTTTTCTCTTTGTAAAGGCTCATTGATCTCTTTGGATCAATTGCATAAGCTAATTTTTAGACCTACAAGCTGACATGATCAAACCTTTGATACCAATTGTAATGTCCTATTCTAAAATTTCCTTATTTTTTCTTTAAATAAATATCCCACACTCACAATAAGGCTTGCATAATTAATTATCAATATCATTTTATCCTTAAATTATATTATATATATATATATATTTCATATATATATATATATATATATATATATATATATATATATATATATAGTAATATAAGTTTGAAAAATACAAACTTATTTTTGAATAACTTTTGTAATCTTCTTGTAATTCACGGCTAATTTATTTGTACAAATGTCTTGAAATATTGTTATTAAGTTAGGGGTTTTCGTCCACTAACTTGATGAACAAATTGATAATTTTTGTCCTTGAAATTTTGGTCTATGAGGGGTTTTGTCCTCAATATTTCTGAATCATTGATTCATATTCCATGAAGGAAAAATAAATAATTATATCTATTGAATTAATTCCTTCCTTCCCCTTGATTTATCTTATATTTTGTTAGAAGGTAACTTTTGGTGTTAAGGATAGATGCAACATTTATTAGAGGCTCGACTATCTTAATAATATGGTCCACCTTAGGCAAGGGCATTACAAATGTTTATCATGGAAAAATATATTTAGTACTAAAATATATGCTAAGAACATGACCAATTAGTCCATGCATTCACCATTCAATTGCATGAATTTTAGGTAAAATTTGGTACATTCAAGTTAGAGTGGCATAGAAGCCACAAATATTTTTGTGGCTTGTGACCATTTATTTAGTTTAAATTTAAGTTATCCAAGTGAAGAAAATATGAGAAGTTTGTCACTATGTGCATATCATATTAAAGGATAAATGAAACAAATCATTCACACCAAAGAAGACACTTCTTTGGATAAGAACAAATAGTCCAAGATAATTAAACTGTATAAAAAACATAAATATAATGTCTACAATCCAATTCAAATTACCATACATAGAATAACCTATTCACAAACACATAGGTATAGGTTTCCCATTAGCCAAAGGTGAAAATGGACCTAAAATTTTCCCCTTTTTGCATAATATACACTCTAGATGTAGAAGCAAAGCATGCACATTCCATTCATAGATGTGGGTAAAAGGTCAATTATTGGATTTTTCAATGAATGGTGGTAGCATGAAAAGCATTATTTTTGAATTTATTATTTCATGCCTAAATTTTATAATTACATCTAATCTATAACCTTCTAGTTTGGGATGAATTTGTTCCTATAGCACCAAATATATACATGCCACATACCAATGTTGCTTCTTATATGATATTCATCATTTTAATGAGAAGATGAGGTGTGAAATTATTCTAGTTGATTCTAGTGAAATAATATTTGGCCATCCCCACCTACACCATTATCACGATGTTTACATAGTAGTCCCCAAAGCATTACCACATTAGTAAGTGATAAAAGATCAAATTCTTGAAGATATTCAATGAGTCAAAAATGTTGCACAACCTCCATAATCGATTGCACATGTATCCTTTAGCACAATCAAGAAAATTATTTTTTAAGATAAGGTGAATGATCCACACACTCCTATATAAGCCTAATATCAACCATGCATACACAATATTATGGAACCCCATACATAACTCCTATCACCATGTGCCATGTGTAACACTAGGAACCATGTCATATGCCCACCTCCATATCCTTTATCTATCACCATTCACACAATGCTTCTAGAACCATATCTTATAAATCCAAATACATCATATAACTTATGCATAATACTTTGCATCATGTGCCATATATGAAACATAAAGAATGATGCAACAAAAGTCCATACACAAATTCATTTGAGTTCTAAACATACACACACTAGCATGTACATAAAGGTGCAATCCAAATTCAACACAAGAATATCACACAACATATTAGAACATATGCATCAATCTAGTGCACCTTTTTTATTCATTCCATGACATGCCACTTGTTAGTAGGTGTGACTAAAACTATAATCATCAAGAGATGATACATCACACATGGAATCTCAACTGATGCAACTTCTATAAAAAATTTATCTTCATGAACGTGTAATCTCCAAACATACATTTATAACATAAGTAGATAGGAATCTATAAGAAGCATAAGAAAAATAAGATTAAATACATATTCATGCATCTCAAGCTCAAGAGCATGTCATATACATAATGTTCAAGTTAATATTTTTTTAAGTTCTCACATTCTTCTCAAATAACTAAACATCTTGTCTCCATGTTGAATTTACACGTATACAACACATCTTTAGTCAATTTATAGAGCATTATCTCTCAAACCACCTAGGATCTAGATCACATTCCATTATTGAAATTGGTTCAACTAAATTCCTTTTTCTATTGAAGATTTGTAATATCTATATTTTTTATTGTGTTTGATGAAAAAACTCAAATGCAATAAAAAATCCAGAAATTACAAATCTTCAGTATTATGGATTGTGGATATCTCATAGCATTAATCCTTTTTTTTATGTTCTAGTACCATCGCTATCACTTCTACCCTCACCATTTTCTCACCATTCTTCTCCCATTGTCTAAAGATTTCTAGAGGAGGAAATTTGCTACCCTCGATTCTCGAGACAAGCAAGAGTCTTCAAGGAGAAAATGGTCCTCAACTAGCTCAAGGAATAATGCTCAAGTGAAAAAATAAAAGGGTGAGAGTTCCAGAATTAGAAAGAGTAGATCAAAGAGGTTTTTTGGATAGACTGGTAAGTTCTTGACCAAGGATGAAAGTGTGGCATACAAACGACACCACATCACACTATCATCCCAGAGGCATGTTGGCATGTCATACAGATTGGAAACTAAGAATGTCACACAAAATATAAAAGTGACTATTGACTTGATCCTAATTACTAGGAACTCTTGAAATGTAGGAAAATAATTGAGAGTAACATAACTAAAATAAGGTAAAGTAAACTAAGTGAAATATAGATTACATGAAATGTAAATGATAAAACTAAGGAGGGAGAAAAAGTGCTCACAACAACCGAAGTAATGAAGCCTCTAGAAAATAAATGTCTTCAATACGTGCACACATAAGATTGAGATAAAATGTTTGGGTTCTTTAGGGGATTTCCTTAGTCAAACCCCTGTTTCGATACCCACCTCCATAGAAATCTTGGTAGATAGATAGAGAAAATAATAGACAATGAAATAGATAAATAGATGAGGACAATCATAGAAGCCAAGATTTAAGAACAGGCTATCGTGAGAAATTAATAAGAGTGAGAGATCAAGAAGACAAGATGAATTGAAGAGGTGAATTTTAAAGAGATAAGAGGAGGAAAAAGAAGGTTCTTAAGCTAAAACAAGGCATCCCAAGTTGTTACCATTGGAAAAGGTAGCTGACAAGTGGAAAAAGGCTCACAAATAACCATTTGATCATTGAAATGTCACGGGACACTAGTGCACCATGTGGACATACAACAACATGCTAGTGTCCAGACAAATTACACTACAAAATGGTGGGAAGGAGGAAAACACAAGGTTCAATGTAAAGCTTACGCACAAAGGTGGCTGCTAAAAAAGGGGTCTTGAGCATCTTGAGGGGAAAAAGGTTGATGCAAAGGATGAAATAGCCTACAAAAATACTAAGGGAGTGGACACTAAAGTGGATGCAAAGGTATAGGTGAAACTATCACAAGGTACAATTTTACGACACTACAAAATCCTCCTTGATTACTCCCAAAACCATATTTGTTGAGATCCTCATTCTTCTCCATTTCCTTCTATAAAAATTATCCCATCAAATCCCCTATTTCGCTTTCACAAACATACCAATGATATATATCATATGCATAATCCTCTATATCATATTTGTACATGCCACCTCTAATCCTAGAACATTTGAGCTAGTATGTATACATACCACATTGTAACCACCAATTTCATCATACTTAGGAAGCATACACTTGAATATTTTTCAAGGCTAAATATTGAGGCAAAAAATTCTATTATAGAAGCAACTAATTGGGGAAATCTCTCAAATAGACTAACCCCAATTTCTTGCCTCTTTGATCTTTCTATTATAATTAAAGGCTATTGTGGATATTTTTTGAGATAAAATTTAAATGTATATATAGGCTTGGAAGAAATAGATAAGAAACTTATAAATATTTCAAGGTTGTTAGCATAAAGGCAAGAGCATCTAAAAGGTCACTAGCTCATCCCCTATCAAAATTTGTGTTTCCTAGTATCATATTCTACCATTTCATTATAAAATATATGTCTCTCTATCAAACATTTCTATAGGTCAATAGCACTCCTCACCATTCTTGTGTGTAAACACATTAGAATTTATTGAAATATTCAAAGAATTTTGTTCAACTATTCTAGAGTTCATTTGTAGCATCAAATATCATTCTAGACATGTTGTAATCATGTTCTTAGTGTTTTAGTAACAATCAACTTTTGATTTACTACATTTAGAATAGATTTGAACATTGTACTATTTTTCTAAATATTCTCTAAATTCTAATTTATTTTGTAGCATTAATATAGAAAAATAATTTACATGAAATATATTAGAAGGCTTTAAAAAAGTTGTCACTTAAATATCTTAAATTTTATTTGTGTACATAATCATGATCATTATCTTGTTATTTTTCTTAATTGGGGCAACATTGCAGGGACCAAATATTTTTCCTTGTTATATATATACTTCCACAATCACTCTTATTATATGCTTATCACATGATGATATATTTTAACACTCTTACACATGTTTTTATCATGTGATCAAAGCCTTTTCTCCTTACCTCCAATTCCTTGCATTCTTTATATACAACTAATTAGAAGAGGCATATATGTTGGTAATATTCCTCTTGTCATTTATGTTTTGTAGCATGATAGACTCATATTCCCTTGTGGAAGGGATCTTTATTACCCTATTGCATTATAAGAATCTTCCTATTAGTTGGAATCTCATCATTGTTTTCCTTTTAGCTGAGATGGAATCTATTACTGCTCTCTTTTTAATTTTTGTTATTTTTGAAGATAGTTTTAAAGAAATTTGTAGTTTGAATCATCATCATCCATATTTATATCCTTTGAATGTTTGAAAAATTGCTTTACATGTTAACTACTTGTTTTATTTTGACATGCATTCTCATAATAGTTCACATAGATGTCATCCAATGTAATAATCATTGCAATGGAAGCACAAGAATCTTCATCCATATTCATATCATTTCAGTGTTTGGATATTTATTTTACATGTTGATTGTTTTACTTTGACATGCATCTTCATAGTAGTTTACATGCACATCCAGTGGAGGGGAAATGCAATGGTCAAAACCATATTATTGTGCCCTTTTCCCTTGTGTTTTGGCTCCACTTTGATTAAAGTATCATTTATGCAATAAAAAAACTACATATGGCATATTCCTGCATAGAATTCAGATCATGACCTTTATCCTTGGATGAGATCTACTTCAAGAGTGCATAATTAACTTAAGTCATTTTTGTAGTTGTGTATATGAACCTCAAACTTTTAAGTTCTAAAAATAAGATTAAACCTTGTTGAATCCCCCTACTAGCTGTTGTGAGCTGAACTAGTGCATGTTTGTGTGGATGTGGATTTGTGTACCATGTTGTTGCAAATAAGTCCACATTCATTGCTTATTTTCAAATAATCAAAGAATCATTGAAGAAAATTATCATAGAGAATTTACAATACATCTATAGCAAAATTATCATTGTATACATAAGTATATGTCTTCTTAGGCATCCTAATATGTTCTCTTTTTTATCTTCAATTACTAATTCAAAGTTGTTGAATTGATCTACCTAAGGGCTTGTAGTCAAGTTTGCAAAAGGTGTCTATAAACACCACTGCACTTCAAACATAAGTACAACAAACTAAGGCACATCTCTTGTAATCATGTATTCCCAAACAATTCACTTCCATGCATTTCAATAGACATGTAAGAACATTTTCAAAGGTGTGGAGGTCAATTATGTGAATAAGGGACAATCATTCTACAATTTTAAGGTGTTTGCTTGGACAAGACCGCTATTTTCACTATTTTGTAATGCATTAACAAATATATTTTAACATCTTCAAAAACATGTTCTAACTTTCAATATCTAATTAATTTTCACATTTAAATAATTTAAATTTCATATTCAACCTAGGAAATCTGAATTTGATTTATTACCTCAAGAATGTTTTAACATTCCTTGGTGTGTTTTCTTTCTGCTATTTGTTTACTTGGCCTTTGTGCTTCCTGGGTTAACTTTTCTTCTGACCTGAAATCTCATTTTGTCCAAGCCTTTCCCATTAGCCCTTCTTCCCTTGGATGATTTTTTTTTTTAATTCTTAAATCTGGTAGCTCCAAGACTCCTGTAGGATATTTTCTGAAGAGTATGGCTATGTAATAAGATTTTTTATAAAAATTGTTCATCAATCAAATACTTTTTAAAAGTGGTGTGTGCCATGAGGTCCATAAATAATGTGATATATGAATCTCCAATTTTAAAGTAGAATTAGATTCAACCGAGCTTGTTACAATTCAATTAATAATTAAAATGTTCAGGAATCCACTCAGTTGTGTAGCATGCTCATATGTTCATCAACAATATGACATAACAATCTTCCCTACATATAGGATAATAATAAATGATCCAAATAAATTTAGATTCATCTTGTTTTTTAATTTGATCAGTAAATAAAAAGCTCTAGTATCCTGCTCAATTATGGAGAATGTAAAAAGCTCTAGTATCCTGCTCAGTTATGAAGAATGTTTACAGGTCAATCAACAATGTGACATAAGATTCTTCATTTTATATAGAATAATGATAAATGCTCTAAATAAAATTAGATTCAACCTCTTTGTTACAATTCAATCAATAATAAAAGGGCTCCAATATCTTAATCATATAGAATACTCGCTTAACATGAAGTAAACCCTCACTTCAAATAGTAAAAATAATATCTTACACACTATAAACTATTTTTTCCTTACTTTTCTAATCCATGATTTTTGATAAATAGAAGAATGGTATCTGGGTTGGGTGGAATAGCCTCACTGCTGGCAAATGCTAAGTTTGAGAGATGGGGAGCATTTCTGAAGAAGTGGAAGAGTCGCTTATATCCTTCCCTGCTTTTCCCCACAGAACTCCATACAATCCAAGTACTATCAGTTTGTGGCTATATATAATTTTGTTTGAGGAAGAGCAAATCTGTTCCTTATTCAATTGGTTATACTTGGCCAGGTTTTTCAATTTACAGATCAGTTTTTGACTATTAGGATTTTATGGCTCTTTTATTCAGGCAACTGCACTATCCCATCCCAAGCATGTAATAATATAATATTATTTTCATATTTTTATAACTCAGAGCCATATATTCAATGTTAAGTAAACCATTTGTAGTCATAGAAATTAATTTTGGTGAAGGAGAATATAAATATATATCAGTTTATTACAATTGTTTTATCTTAGGTAATGCTTATATAAATGAAACATAAAAGTTTATGTAAATCAATGTTATAAGATACATAGATCAATGTAAATCATCTCAAAACTATATGTGGAATTCCATAGAATCATGGCATGAATTACATTGAAACACCAGTTTTGTAAAAATACAACATAATGTGTTGTACCGTAAAAATTCAATATATAATTTGAGAGTTGTATGTATTGTGTAGAATGGAGAAGGTGAAGATTGGAGAACTGCGCAGTCAAGCAAAGATAGTGGGAACAATAGTATGTGTTGTTGGAGAAATGGTGATGACGTTGTACAAAGGTCCTATTGTGCCCATTTTTTGGTCTTCTCAGCAGAACTTATCAAATGCTCTCCTCCTCGTCCACTCATCATAGTCGCTGGATCAAGGGTTCCCTGTTTTTAGTTGCTTCAAGTGGGAACAATAGTATGTGTTGGAGGAGCAATGGTGATGACATTGTACGAAGGTCCTGTTGTGCCCATTTTTTGGTCTTCTCAGCAGAACTGTTTTTAGTTGCTTCAACACTTTCATGTGCTGGCTTCTTTGTTCTTCAAGTTATAATCCTTTAAGCTTATATCCTTCCCTGCTTTTCCCCAGAGAACTCCATACAATCCAAGCACTCCTCCTATAATACTGCACTCACAATAGGAATCTGTTAGAATTTGCATATCTGGTTGTTAAGCTTGGCAAGGTAAAATTAAACATTGATTAGAGTTGATAAGAAACAAACATTCCCAAGAAGATTCTCCGAGCAAAAATTATGGAGTCCATGATTGCTACAATGATCATCTCCAATGGACTGAATGTTGTGGCAAATACAGGCCCCTTTATTCTCATGCACAGTCCTCGCACATAATATGTAATTCCTGAACCCACTATTCCCTGCATAAATAATATTATATTTTAATGAAAATAATGAAAAGGGGCGCTCATCTGATTTAATGATCAAACAATCAATAATCATATTACTATTCACTTATAGAATCATTCTTTGCCATATCTGATATCAATGACATACAGAGTAGACTGCTGCAACCAGCTTCATATCCAATCCAATTGCCCATGCAGAATCCAATCCATTTGCCCATGCAGAAGGATGTCGTTCAAACGCTAAAGTGACTGCAGCTGACTGTAATGTCCCCATGAAGCATATCAGGGTCGTCAATGAAAGCTGAGCAGAGAACTTCTTAGCAACAGAGGCCTGCATATCCAAAATCAAACCTTCAGTTCAATTGTAGATGTCTTTTATAACACAGCATATATGAGAGATTTAAAGGTTAAAGGATTATAACTTGAAGAACAAAGAAGCCAGCGCATGAAAGTGTTTAAGCAATTAAAAACAGGGAACCCTTGATCCAACTACTATCATGAGTGGATGAGGAGGAGACAGCATTTGATAAGTTTTGCTGAGAAGACCAAATAAATGGGCACAATAGGACCTTTGTACAACGTCATCACCATTGCTCCTCCAACACATACTATTGTTCCCACTTGAAGCAACTATAAACAGGGAACCCTTGATCCAGCGACTATCATGAGTGGATGAGGAGGAGAGCATTTGAGAAATTCTGCTGAGAAGACCAAAAAATGAGCACAATAGGACCTTTGTACAACGTCATCACCATTGCTCCTCCAATACATATTATTGTTCCCACTATCTTTGCTTAACTGCGCAATTCTCCAATCTTCACCTTCTCCATTCTACACAATACATACAACTCTCAAATTATATATTGAATTTTTACGGTACAACACAACATTATGTTGTATTTTTACAAAACTAGTGTTTCAATGTAATTCATGCCATGATTTTATGGAATTCAACATATAGCTTTGAGATAATTTACATTGATCTATGTATCTTATAACATTGATTTACATAAACTTTTATGTTTCATTTATATAAACATTACCTAAAATATAATCTTACAAGAAATCAATTCTTATAAACTGATATATTTATATTTTCCTTCACCAAAATTAATTTCTATGACTACAAATGGTTTACTTAACATTGATTAAGTGGCTCTGAGTTATAAAAAATGAAAATAATATTATATTATTACATGCTTGGGATGGGATAGTGCAGTTGCCTGAATAAAAGAGCCATAACAAAAGTGATTGCAGGAAGCAAGTTAGTCATAGCACTGGCAAAAGTGGGAGAAGTATATTGCAACCCCAAGTAATATAAGTTTTGACCCAGGACAGGCCCGCCATTATTCAGAAACATTACATGCTTTTAAATTCAAAGGAGAAAAGAAACAGAGAAAAATAAAAAACAGCAAAAGCAATGAAAACAATCTACTTACTTAATCAAGCGGGAACGGGAATGTTGGCAAAACTGGACATGGAGCCTCTGGTTCGCGCGGGCTAATTTCTCCCTAGCCCGTGCCTTTTGTTTATTTACTGCTGTGTGTTCTGTTGGGTGTGGGGCGCGGGGGGGGGAGGGGGGGTGTGTGTTTTTTGGGTTGCTGTGTGATTTGCGTTTGGGGGTTTGGCTTCTTAGTTGGTGCTGCTGCGGTGAAAAACGTCAGGTGGATTTCTTTGCTGGTGGTTTCTCTTTGTGGCTTTTGTTCCCTTTTTTTCAGTGTTTGCACTATGGAGGGGCAGCGGGCTTCTTCATGTTTGGTAGTTGCTGATTGTAGGAATGCAGAGAACTAAACACAGATTTTGAAACTCAAAACACAAGCAGTTTACAGCAAGAGTATGGAGGGGCAGCGGGCTTCTTCAAACTAAACACAGATTTTGAAACACAAAACACAAGCAGTTCATAGCAAGAGTACTAAAAATAGAACAGAGTTTTATTAAATGCCATTTTTATTAAAAATTGAACTGTTTTCCCCGCCTCCGGTTTTGACGATGAACAGGTCTCCTTAGAAATATCAGATCACGGCAACAAACATAAAGTAATTACAATCTCTTCCATATCAGAGCCGTAACTGCTACAAGTGACGGTGCACATCTATTCCAATATCTCTGGAATGAGTCTACGCCTTAGATCAGCCCATCTTTTGGATCGTACTGAAATCACAGTACACTTTTTTCGTACACTCTACGAATGCAGTGATTCTATCCGTAGAATGACGATGAACACTATAATTAAATTTTAAATAATTACAATATTCAAAAAAATATATATTTTGAATTTAATTTTTTCTATTTTAATTAATTTTAATCAAATTATTGTTACCTTTTATCAAGTTTGCAATGTCTTAAATTTTGATTTAAATTGAACTTTTACATTTATATAATAATATAATAATAAATACATAGAATAATGACATAAATACTAAATATTTATATCATAATATAATAATTAATATATAAATAATTATAAAATTATATATAATAATAAATATAATTATCTTATATGTAATATATATACAATTTATTATACTTATATTTAATAATTTATACTATAAATATACTAGCATACCTATATTTTAAAAATATATGTAAAGTACGCTGAGAGTTATAATTCTTTAATTTTATTTTTTGATTGATTTATCAAAAAAAGAATTTAGCAATGATGAACTCTTTTAATATTTCTTGTTTTGTCAAGATTTTAATAAAAAATTTAAACATTATATTAAATTGTGCTAATTTTTTTATTGTGTATATACTTTTTAATAAATTTTCAATTTCCAAAATTAATTGCTCAATCAATAGACCTCTATATATCACAATATTCTAATATTAAATTGATATATAGAAACAAATGCTTTTTATAACATAATATTTTGAACCCAAAAATTCATAAAGAATAATTTCTTAACTAATTTATTTATAATATCATGAACTCTATGAAATTATAAAAAAATGATATAAAAACAAACACTTATTTATCTTAAATCAATTAAAAATTATTAAGAAATTAAATTTGGAAGATTTAAATTTGAAAATTATCCTACATGAAAATTTCAAATCACTCCCAATTTTTTACAGTAGCTTACTTTGTAGGTCCTTGGCCACATCATCAAATATGATGCCACATCAACATGATGTCCAAAAAGGCCCAAAAAAAAAGTGTTGGCAAAACTTGTGCATTCACATCATGGGTAGTTGAGTGTCAATGTGCCATCACATGATTGGTTGCTTTTTAGATCAAAGGAATACATTTTGTTTATGCTAGGATAGTCATGTCACAACTATTGGGCAATATATAAACTACTATCACAACTATCGGGTATTATATAAACAACTACTATTACAACTATTGAGCATTATATCAACAACTACTATCACAACTATTGAAACATGCTCAAATTGTCAGATATTCTCCAACATGTAATTGCCATGCATAATTTGTTTCAGATTTATAAACAATTCACAAAAATAACATACATTTAATTAGCTAGTTATATTTCTATATATTCACATATGTTTTTATGTAATTAATAGCATGACTATTTAATGTCTAATTTGTTTCAAATTTATAAACAATTCAAAAAAAAACAAATTTTTGAAATATATATATTATATTGTTGACATTGTCTTCCCACAATACCTATTAATTAATGATTGTATTTTTTCACCTTTATTCCATTAAAAGAATGTATATTTATGATTGTAGTCTTGATAAGATTGTTTTTGGATTGAATCTTTATCAAATGACTTCCATTCTTTTAAAATTTCTTTAAAATAACTATACTATCAAATTCCAATTACCATTTAAACCCTGCAATTAAACACTTTCCAGGACATTTGCTGCCATTTAAAAAAAGTGCACCTGAAAAGCCAAAATGTTGTAGATTGAACTACTTTGAACCAGTTAGAGCATAACAAGAGCAACAGTGATCTTGAGAAAGGAACTTCAAACTATTATATTTGTCAGTGGTAATTGATTACATAGGGATTCCTTAGTAGACTTTCTCTCTCAATATAGACTTCTCCTAAATAATTCCCTGTACCAGTTAGTGTTACAAAATTCAGACACTAATCTTAGTAAAAAAATAGCAGGGAGGAGACTTGGCATAATGTTTAGCGAGTCAGTCAGTCACTACTTTCACTGGTGTCAATATTGTGACTTCTCAATTTCTAGTATTTTTCTATCTCCTCTTTTGTACACCATGGAAGCCTCCCTGTAATCAATGTCCACCTACAATGCATTGAAACTCCTAGTTAAGAAACCTAGAAATGGAAAGAAAAAAACACCCACAGACAGAGCATAGTCCTAATCATAATGCCAAAAAAACCCAGAGAACAAAGAAGTCAGTCTTGCAATTTCACCTGTCACCCAAAAATCTATGAAGTCTAATAATCAAATCCTCCTCATCTGTAGAGATGTGAGAGTAGTTCCAATCCATGCTCCTCACCACTATCTGCATTGCATGCACCCGCAACACATTGATGAAAAGGCTAAATGTACTGCATAAACATCTATTAGAAACATTATACTACAAACTATGAAAGAGATGTGCTCACTGAATGTTCCCAGATACAAATCCTTGTTCCCTGCAACTCTCCCAATCTTAGCCTGCCACCTTCCATCATTATGATGTCTACCAAGTCATATGATGGATTTGTAGAGCTACGTTAGGTCAATTCTGGGATTTATATTAATCAACTTATCAGTGACAAATTAATTTCACCTTTCCATATCAATGTTTAAGATAATATTATAAGTTCATCTAGGTAAACTATTCAATCCAAACCATGCCACTCAATGGTAGATTGATGCCCCCCTTGAAAAGCTAGTGCTACTCCTGCAAAATTGATTGGGGTTTGAGAAAAAAAAAACATTTACAATCAATAATTGTACACAATCAAATAATCAGTATCAATATAATGAATTGAAATAATTATTTATCACTTTTAAATTTTGCAAACATAAATAAAAAAATTCCCTAATAATCAAACATTGTGATAAATCCATATGAAGTTGTTTGTGACCTATTACATATTTTGTTCCAAATTCAAATAATCTTTATGATCGAGAGTACCCAAGAGAATAATTATGATAGATACTGAAATCTCTCTCCAAATATACATACCTATACAAATCTGCATAGATGGTAGGAAACCCAATTACCTCCTTATAAATTGAACATAAGCTTGCTTTGACATGTTCTTCATAATTTTTAACTCCCTCTCATAGTTTTTAACCTGCATTTGATACAGGAAAGCCAAATGTTATAAGATAACATGCTGAATAATTTATGAGAGAAATTAGAATGATCACCGAAGGCATTTTATGAGAGATGGAAAACTCTTAGAAAATCATACCAGAAAGTTTGTTCAAGTTAATGGACCCTGAAACTCGAGAGCTGCCAGATCATAAGCTTTGGCTGCTTTCTCCTCCTCATCAAAGTGGTCTAAATTACATCAATGCACAGTTCAATTACAGATTTGGAACTTCTATGACACTATGAACTCAAATCACTTACTACATGTACAACAAACTAATTAAAAGTATCTGCTTACCGAGATATACTGGAGAGTCAAATCATTATCCACAATGGAGGAATCACAATAAGATGGTTAAAGTACTCTAATTAGTATCCAAGTAAGAATTACCCTAGTTGTTAAATATCTACATTAAAGAATGAACCTGTTTATATTAATAAAGACAATACAAATATATATATATATATATATTGGAGATCTTGTTTCAAAACATGACCCACTTTGTGGATGAAATTTTGACACGTCCTTAAAAGCCACCCATTAAAGAAATCTCTGAGATTTTGTTTCCAAGCATTGAATCTATAGAAATAACTTTATGAAGATACCTGATTTTATTAGCTACTGGAGCCTATTTAGGCCTGTAGAAAGAAAAGGGTTAAATTCATAACTTATTGCAATATTTATTTATAAAACTAACCTCATCTAGCCTTACGGCTATGACCGTCTCTTTGGCAGTTGTTGTCCCACAAATATGCTTCATAGATCCCTGTTCATCTATGCCTGCATTGGGTTCCACATAATATTACTTCAAATTAACATTTTATTTGAATACAATCTCCCTCTCTATATAAAAGTAAATGCAAACACACTTATGAAAGTGCTATTTTGCAATGTGAAAGTGCCCATTTGAAGAGACAGTAAATATTATGGTACTAATTTTTTTGTAAAAAATAGACTGAATTTGCTGAGAGACAAAATATTGGAAACCTTTAGATTTGTTGAAAGAAAAAGGTTTCTAAAACCATGTATTCTGTTTGGGAAAGAGCAAAGAGAGATTTTTTCCTATTACTATTGATGAGGCCAATGAAGAGATCATTTAATTATTTTACAGATCATTAGATGTGTTGGGATCATCATTCATTACGATCTACAAATAAGAATTAAAATTCAGTGAGAAAAATTGAATCCTTTTTGCTTTCTGTAATAACTTCTTTGAAACAAATAAACATTTACGACACAACCCATTATGACATATTGACACTTCCAAGCTCCACTTATGAAGAGTTTAGGACATGGTGTTTAAGACAATGACAATAACAACAAGAGCACTTTAATATTGGATCATACAACAAGTCGGAAGACATAGTAAACAATATAATTTAATGATACTTTTGAAATCTCCTAACAGATAAATTTTCTTAAAAGGACATTTTTTTTAGAATGACAATAACAACAAGAGCACTCTAATATTGTATCATACAGCAAGTCGAAAGACAGAGTAAACTATATAATTTAATGATACTTTTCAAAAGTTCTATGCATCAATTTAAAATTATGGCAATGATACTTTTCAAATGTTCTAATAGATAAATTGTTAAAAGAACATTACATATGTATATATATTAATTATAAAAAGGTAGCTTTACGAAACAAAGCTTCAGGAAGGTTTTCCATTTTCCATTTATTCATAAACCAAAAGAAGCTCATCTCCCTCTACACAACAACCATAAAGCTTAACAAGATTTGGATGTTGAGCTGCAGAGACTAGTCCTACTTCATTCAAAAACTCTCGATTCCCTTGGTTGGAGTTAGCTGATAACTGATTAATTGCCACCTTCCTCCCATCTGGCATTATGCCCTGAATATGAGAGTGGTCTGGTTAATCCTCCATTAAATTGCAATATTATTTTCAGCCATATAGGCTAAATTGAAATTTCAAGATGCAGATCAATGTACCTTGTAAACAACACCAAATCCACCTTCCCCTATCTTATTTTTGGGATTAAAATTTTTTGTTGCAATTTTCATCATTCTTAAGCTAAAAGAATTGCTCTCCATGGTCTTCAGCTCTGTTAAACCCTCAGAGCATGCACAAAAAAAAGAATTAACATAAAGCCGGTGAATTAGAAAAACAAAATGATTCAATGAGGTAAGATAAAAAACCTTTGTCGTGACTGAGACAGAATAATATGTTGGCTACCCTTTTCCTTTTCTTGATTAAGACTATAGATAATATCACCAAAAGGCACAAAATGATCACTACGACAATAACAATTACGACTATCTTATTGTTCTTTGGAACATTGAATTCTGCCACAAGAGAATTCAATACAATTACACATCAGTAGAAATAGGAAACGTACCAAATGATTTATGTCAAAACAAACAGCCTGTAATTCATAGGCTTGCTCATGGCCAAAAGATGAATTATTCCTCTTGCATTGAACATCATATTTTGAACACTCTTCAAGCTCAAAGCACCCTTACTAAATGGTTTTTCTTGTTGACATCAACAGATGGAATATAAAGATGGTCATGTGGGAAATCAGCTAGAGGATTGGGGAACAGTGAATCTTGAGGGTGACAGGCTCATCTTTCTAAACTTTCCCTATTAAATCTATTTACCCTTTAATAGGAATATAATTAACATTGAAATACCAATAGACAGTGAACAAGTGGTCAGCTATGAACTCAGCAGGCCATCTATTTTTTCCCTTTCTCTTTTTCCCCTAATATTTTAATTTTTTTCCAAGCTTATGTGATACTTAAGTAGAACTATTCTAAACAGTTAGAACATAGTAAAGGATAATGGCATAAAGATCTAACTTACAAGGAGATACTCTAATGGCAGATACCTAATATCCGCACATATCTCGTGGTTCATTACATGCCCGTTTCCCAGCCCAAAAGAAGTGAATCTCCAAGAAGTTCTCTGTCGCCTTCCCAAAGAACCACTGTCATACTCTTATGTCTTAATAGCTCCTATATGGGGATTAGACCCTCGTTTCTATCCCTTCTAACAGATCCCGTGCCCCTGAGCACTGGTATGCCCTTGAGAATGTGTCTTGCAAGAGCAGCCATAATTTCATTATGGCTCACACCCTCATATAGAGCGAAACCTCGATTGGAAAAATCACCACCCAACTACAAGAAGAGCCAAACCGGTGATGAGATTGAAGTTGAGTTGTTTGATTGCAGTTCGCTTGCCTTGTCTCTACTCCCACATTTTGCAAAAATGCACACCAAAACCCTCGCAAGAAGACACGTTCACAACCTTCTCGATGCAATTTCCAATGAATGAAGAGATTGTCAGCCAACCTTCCTCGAAACTCATGCGCTCTCTTGTCTACGAATGCCTGTCGAGCTCCTGTCAATCTGCAAAGCACCAATCAAACAGTGCCAGGAAACGTTAATTAAAAATTTGAGCTAAAACACGTGCACCTTTCTTTATTGAACATAAGCTGTAAAATAGATGCAACGAAAATCTTAATTGTAATTGGCTGTAATCACCGTTTAATAATCACTGTTTAACCAAAATACTCTTAAATTTTTACGAGTTTCATTAAATTAACCGAAATACATAATAAGAAAATGTCTTCTCTCGCAATACCCTCAAAACCCATCTGTGCCCATCGCTAAAAAATACCTCAAACCCCTAATTCTCCATACAAAGCCACTCCAAAACAATTTTCACTCGCAAATAAATTCAAAACATGCAAAATTGTAGCAAAAACCATGCATTAAATGGAGTTTCCAATCAACGTTGAAAAATTTATGCAAAACCCTTCGAATTTCTTGTACCTGGTAAAATTATCTGCCGTTTTTCGTAGGAAAAAGATAAAAACCCATAAAATTCGACGACACTGTCTCTCCAGCTCCATCGTTTGCAACCCTTAGCTCAATCCACCAATAGAATTGCTAATGCACGACCTATGAATATATTTTCTTGCTGCATGTATTCTTCTGGTTTGCATGTTGCGATGACGTGGAATATCCCAAACAGTGGGCGTCTGAAAAAATTGAATAACTAAAATGCAACACCTGATGAGATAAGTTACACTGCATACACGACGGGACCACCGGAACCACTGTGGAAATCCTGAGCACTTCAACCTTCGGATCTTCTATTGCTACAATGAAAACTGAATGAAACCAAAGAAAATCCTAAGAAAACAGTTACTGGCCTGCAAAAATGAAAAACCTAACGGCAAAAGCATTTTCCAGCGTCCATTTTCTGGCGTCCGACGAAGACATCCTATGGTTTTCGGGAGCAAAAGCAGTATGACTTCCACCTCCCTGTCAATTTCAATGTAGCTTCAAAAACTTTACGGAGAATATTCCTTGAATGCTTTCACTGTATAACGCCTCTCGGCGTAATTATAATAAATATAAATTGAATTATTATAATATACTATTATTTATTTGATAAGATATAAATTGTTTTGTTATAAATAAATATATAAATAAATAATAAATATACATAAATATCAAATATATAATTTTATGATATAATACTTTTTCAAAATATATTTACTAATTTACATTCTATTAAATATTACATACTAATAAATATAAATATATTATATATTATATTTATAAAATACACATAATTGAATAATAAGTATATAAATATTAAACATATATAATTAAATCATAAATATACATAAATATTAAATATATAATTTTATAATACAATAATTTATTAAAATATATTTAATGATTTACATTATATTAAATACTATATAATAAGAAACATAAATATTTGTACATATATATGCACTTTACCAAGTTTTTTCTTTTCCCAAATGTTTTCATCTATTTGACCTTTATTTATATATTAGTAAGAAAATAAGTTTATTAGTAAGAAAAAAAGACTTTTGTTTTTTAATTCTTGAGACTTTTCTACACAAAATGGTTAAAACACAAAAAAAAAGAGGATTTTTTTTTGCATGACTATTGCTAGTATACTTTTGCATAACTATTGCTGGTATTTTTTTAGTTAGAATTCATTCCAATATAAGTTTTAAATTAAAAAAAAATCTTATTTTGTAAATGAATTATAGATATGTATGTAAATAAATTGAAATTATTCTTAATCTATTTATAATAAAGAATACAATTTATTATATATATATATTACTACAAGTATATTAAATATATTATATAAATTTAAATATATAATTTTATAATATAATATTCTAATAAAAAATATAAACACAATATTTTATTCTTTTTCAGTATTTTTTTATATTAGCATCTAAAATTATTTTAATTATTTATGGACCTATTTTGTGAACTTACAATAATAAGTAAAAGCTATTAAAAGTAGTTTAATTTATAATTATATTTGTTCAATAACAATAATAATAATAATATTAAAATCATTTTCTAAATGATCTATCAATTGATCTTATTTACTACACAAATATGTGCAAAAAATAAACCAATTTTCTCCTAATTGACCTTTCACAACTCTTCGGCGTACTCATTGCACGAGGTGCTATAGCTAGTAATAACAGAGTTGTCGATGCCCATGCCTACATTCATACATTCTCCATTTCAAAAAAAAGTACCTTGCCCTTTTATCTATTTTTACCAAAACAAAGCTTAATTTCAAGAGATGGGAGAAGCTTCCAGAATACACCCAAAATTGGAAGAGTCCAGATACATCAAAGAGGAAAGTAGAAGAAAGAAGATAGAGGAATTAAATGTAGTTGTGGAGTAGATGGAATGACATGGGAGGGGAGAATAGATAGGTTAGGCTAGAAGATCACATACGCCAACACTCCCCTTAATCTTCACTGCCATATATATCTGCTATTCCAATTCCTTTGTTCTTCATTTGCCATTGATTGCGGTCATTCTTTCTCTTCTTTTTCTTGTGGTTGCAACCAAGTCTTTAGAAATCTCGAATCCTTTCTTTGCCATCTTAATGATTTTCATGCCTGATGATGCCTTTGTCTTTTTCCAACTGCTATGGGAGTCTCTCAAACCTTTTTTTTTCAAAAGTTTAATCTTGAACTTCCTACAAACTTGCCATCTATAGATGTCTTGACAAAAGTATTTGTTGCGCCTTCAAACTTTCCACGATTGCCATTATCTTTCACATGTGAACTTTTATACTTGAACAAATTCTTGATCATACCTATAAGTTTTTGCCAACTTAATCCATAGCTCCATCCACAATCCATTTTAATACAACCTGCCATAGAATCTTTCTTTGAGACATTATTCCAACATTTCTTTTTACAATTATTTTTCAAACCACAGACATTGCAAGGGTGTAAGTCCCAATATTTATCATTCGTATGCCCTTACCTGCTACAATAAGAACATTGAATACATTGTGTTTCTCGAACAAATTTACTTGAGCCTGTATTATTTCCTTTGCCTATTACATACCCAATTCCTTCATGTTTTGGTCTCATAACTGGTTCTATTGGCTCTTTCATTCCTTGTTCATTCTTTCCCAATCCTATACCTTCATAACTCATTATTTTCATTATTTTTAATCCAAAATTGTTTTCATTACAACTTTTCTCATTCTCACCAGATTTAACAAGATTTGTAGATTCACACATATTATCTTTATGCTTATATTCTTTATCACAAATCACTTCAGCAAAGTTACACAATCCATTTGATAAATATTTTGTGCCACATGATACATCATACACCAATGGTTTTGATTTCAAACATTTATTTTCATCTTTCAGTTTTGATATTTCTTCCTTTTGCAAACTATTTTCTTCTTCTAATCTCTTTAATTTTTCTTCTAGGTCTTCATTCTTTTTCTTAACTTCATCAAACAACTTTAGCTTTACTTCTAAGTCTTCACATTTCTTCTTGACTTCATCATACATCTTCACTTTTTCTTCTAACTCTTCATTCTTTGCTTTAAGTTTATTCAATTCAATTTCAAGATCATAATTTTTTATCACTTGTCTAGTTTTTTGAATTGAAACCTTTTTTAAATCTTTTGACACTTCATAATTTTGTTTCTTAACTTCTAACAATTCCTCCTCCAAAACATCTCTCTCTTTTTTACCCTTTTACCAATTTTACCCATCGAATCAAATTATTTAAACTCACCTTACACACTTGATTTCACTATAGCAATTTACTTTCCTCTAACAACTATGTGTGCCTTCTTTTTACTAAGTTCTAAAAATACAATAATTCTCTTTCAAAAATTTACAATTTACCTTCTATGAATTTCTTTGAATCTTCAATCTACAACCACCATTTTTCTAACCAGATTGAAAGATAGAGGGAGACACAACAAAGATAAAACACCACAATAACAATGATCTCCTTACTTGCGGCTAGAATCTTTAATCACCTGTGATCTTCAAACATTTTGTGACTACTTATCAACAATCTGTGTTCCTTGCTTTCAAACTATTATCCTTCAACAATAGAATCCTCTTTGACCTATGATGTATAGTTACCAGCTTCCTTGGTTGGGTCATTCTTGGAGTCAGAGGCCACATATCCTCACTTGAGTTCCTTCATGGCAACATTCTTTATATTGAATCCCACATTATCACCAGGTAATGCCTCCTACAGAGCTTCAACAATATAGTTTCCAAAACCAACAACAACTTCTCTTAACTTCTGCAACTAGCTGACAACTCCTTCAGACCATCATGGCTCTAATATCACTTGTAGTTCAACATGGGAGGTGGATGGAGTTTAAACACATAATTTAACCCAACATTGTGTTGCTGCACAATTTGTATTCATTGCCAAATGCTTTTACATTGATCCTCTTTTAGAGAGGTGTTAGAAGGTTCCAAAAACTGATAGAGTTTAGAGTTTACAAGAAAGTTTTGGAACAATGCCGATATATCTATATTTTTAGTTTTTTCTTTCTGAATGGACATACAACATTTAATGTTCTCACCTATTTCTTATTGGTAGGTGCTAGAAATCTCCAAAATATGCTTAACTGACATAAATCACTAGAGGATTCCATAACATTTAATGTTTGACAGTGTGGTAGAAATTACTCTTACCAACACTAATGTTAGAGGATAGAGTGGTGCTATTGGTATGCATGCAGGGCCTTCAACTTCTTCTGGTGGTAGGGAGGTTCCTTTCTATGAGGGTGTTTCACTGAAACTCAAGAAGGTTAATGGATGTTTGGAGAGGAGAAATCATCCAACTTTGGTTATCTAGCCAGAATTGATAGTTGAGGATATGTCTTATTTTAGCAATCATGCACTTATTTGCAAATTCATGGGGATTTGTATTTCTTTGCCTACATTGGAAGCATGAATTTGTTGGAATTGACAAATTGAAGGGGATATGGAGCTTATGCTTGCAGAAAATAATTATTTTATGGTTGTTTTTTCTTCTATGGTTGACCGAAACAGGGCTTTTGAAGGGGGCCTTTATTTCTTTAATAAGATTGGTCTATTTATTAAACCCTGGCATGTGGGCTTTAATTCTACAAAGAAGCTTCCATCAAGCATTCCTGTGTGGGTGTGGCTTCCATAGCTTCTATTGGAATTTTGGAGGAATGATATCTTGTTCAAGATTTCTTCCTTGCTTGGAAAGCCAGTTGGGACAACCCAACAAAATTTGGACATGAAGGTAATTACTTATGCCCCTATTTGTGTGGAAATTGATTTAAATAACCCTTTGCCATATTTAATGGAAATTTGTTTAGATTCTTCTTCCTAGATTAAAAAACTGGATTATGAAACTCTTCCATTTCGCTGTCGAATTTGTCATGAGTATGGGCATCTTCAACAAAAATTCCCTAGGGTTAACCAGTCCTCTATTGCAAGTAATTCTTCCCCTTCCCCAACTCCATTGGGGGATAAAGGGAAGGCTTCAATGGCTGGGGGGGTTGTCGATAAGGAGGGTTTTGTCCCAATTAAGCCTCATAATAAAGGGAGGGGCTAGAAGAGAACCTTCAAAGAGAGGCAAAATGATGAGGTCTTTAATCATTTTGATGCTTTGGACACTATGGCTCAGGAGGAGGGGATTCTAGTTGATTTGCATTTTGGGGTTAATCCTATGGGATTGGATGAGGTGCATGGCATGGAGGAGGAGAATGGTAATCTACCTTTGGTTACTTTTCCTAACTCTTAGCTGTGAGTTAAGGCCCCAACTGATTTGGTGCCACCTAGATCCTTGGAAGTGAAGGATGATATAGTTCTGGCTGACTTGGCTAAGGAGGCTTTGGTTTCTGCTAAAGGTAATGACTCTTCTCTTGTTTTTGGGTTGCAACAAAAATCTTTCAAAAAATCCCTCTTAGAGAAACCTTCTAAAGTGGGGCATAAGAAGGATCAAGAGAAAGTTAAATTGGTTGGTGAGACATTGGTGGAATCTGGGTCAGTGTGTACCATTTCCTCCCATTTCTCCCAATCTTAGTAATGATTGTTCTCTCATGAAATGTATGGGGGTTGAATAACATCCCTAGGCAAAAGGATATTCATGATTTGATTGTTTCTCATTCTTCGTTTTTGATTTGTATTCAAGAAGCTAAGTTATTTGTAGAGGGCTTGTTGCAACGTGCTTATAATATTTGGAGGCATGGCCAATGCCAATGCATTGGGGCTTTTGGTTGCTCTAGAGGGGTGGCATGTTTTTGGGACCTGAAGAATATTTTTCCTTTCTGGTGGATTTCTAGTCCGCCCTCTATCTTTTTGGTTTCCTCATGCTTGGATTATGGTGAGCTTGTTTTACTTTCTAATGTGTATGCTCTGACTGATTTTTTAGGGAAATCTTTGCTTTGTGATCATTTAAGGTATGTTCGGACTCTTGCTCCTTAACTTCCTTGGATTTTTGTTGGGGACTTTAATTATGTTCTTAGTTTGGAAGAAAAAAAGGGGTGTTATTGCCAAGTTGGACCCCTATTCAGGTCTTTTGAGGGATAATGTAGAGCTTCTTAATTTGATTGATGTGAAACCGAGTAATGGTATCTTGGAATAATCGGCAATGTGGGGAGGATGCTATATCTGAGAGGTTGGATAGGTTTTTGGTATCTTGTTTCTGGATTGGAGATAGGTGGACTACCAATTCAAAAATTCTTGATTGGCGGGGATCAAATCACTGGACGATTAAGTTGGCAACAATTAGTTATTCAGCCCCCAAAAATCCTTCGTTTAAGTTTCAGCTCATGTGGCTTAGAGATTCCTCGCTCCAGGATTTGATGAGTGAATGGTGGCATCAAGTGAGTTCTGCTTATGGAACATACATGTATTCTTTTGTTAAAAAGCTGCAATTTGTGAAATATAAATGTAAGAGATGGAATAAGCAATGTTTTGGTAATATTTTTGCTACTAGGAGGTTGCTACAAGAATAGTTAGATCATATTACCCGTCAGATTCATGATCATGGTCTTATTAAGGATCTGGGTAGCAATGAGGCTCACATATTGAAGGACCTGGAGGAGTGGGAGCTTAGGGAGGAAATTTTTTGGAAGTAGAAAGCAAGGGTGGATTGGCTTCAGGAAGGTGACAAAAATATTGCCTTCTTTCATATGTTTTTTTAAAGCTAGGTGGCAAGGGGGTCATATTTCTTCTCTTGTGACTTTAGAAGGGGTTTCTTTGTCCTCAAGGGAGATGTCTCGTGAGGCTACTCACTTTTATTCTACCTTTTTCTTGGAGGACTCTCCACTTTCTAGTGATGAGGAGAGCTTGATCTTGAATTGTATCCCCTCTTTAGTCTCTAGAGAGATGAATGCAACTTTTCTTTAGCCAATCTCTATGTCTGAATTAGAAAAGGTTGTTTTTGGTATGAATAAAGGTAAAGCTCATGGTCCTGATGGGTTTCTTATTGAGTTTTTCCAGGAGTTTTGGGAAATAATAAATTTTGATCTTCTAGATGTCGTCCAAGAGTCTCAATTTAATAAGCAAATGCTTCGGTCTTTGAATGCCACTTTTCTAGTTCTTATCCCCAAAAAGGAAGGAGCTAATAGTCTTGATCAATTTTGACCCATTGCTCTTTGTAATGTGGTGTATAAAATTATTACTAAGCTCATTGTAAAAAGGTTGAAGCCTTGGATTAATGACTTGATTTTAGAAGAGCAGGGTGGATTTGTTGTTGGTAGAAAAATTATTGATCAAGTGGTGATTGCAACAGAGGTTATTCATTCCATGGCTAAGTCTAAGGAAAAGGCTATGTTTGTTAAACTTGACATGGCTAAAGCTTATGATAGGGTTAAGTGGCAGTTCTTGCAAAAAATTATTTTGGTCTTTGGATTTGATCAAGATTGGGTGGATTGGGTCATGAGTTGTGTTACTTCTTCCTCCTTCTCAGTTATTATTAATAGTTAACCTTCAAATTTTTTGATGGTTTATAGGGGTCTTCGCCAGGGGGATCCTTTATCACCCTATTTGTTTATTATTCTGGCCGAAGGTTTAAGAAGATTTCTCAAGGCTCAGGTTTCTCATAAAGTGATTCAAGGGTGGAGTTGGGGGCTCTGGTTTGCCTCCCCCTTCTTATTTACAGTTTGTTGATGATACTGTTTTAATAGGGCTTGCTCGTATTCAAGAGGCTAAGAATTTCAAAAGGATTTTGGACATTTATTTGGCTGCTTGGGATATTGGGCTTTCCTTTATTCTTTGGAATATTTGGCTGGAACAAAATCATAGGATATTCCAAGGGGCACAATTGGTTGTCAAGCAATAGAGGCAGCGAATTATTTGCGCTCTCTAGGAGACAATCATGGCTAATTGTGATCTTGCTAGCCTTGTGGATTCTACTAATTTGGAGATTTTTAGAAGGTTGAGATTCCCTGCTCAAGAGAATAGTATTCCTGTTAGACAAAGGTGTAGACGGGTTAAGGATAAAGTTTTAAGGGAAGGTAGATGGCATCCTCCCCCTCCTGGGGTACTAAATATTAATACAGAGGGCTCTTCTAGAGGGGATCCTGGTCCTACAAGGATAGGTGGTATTGTTAGAGATAGTTTTGGAAATGTCCAGTTCTTCTTTTCTACTTATAAAGGGTTTCATACTAATAATTTTATGGAAGCCATTTCTATTTGGTATGCTTTGGAGAGAGATTTTTCTCTGGGTTAGAGAAGGGTCCTTTGTGAATCCGATTCACAGGTGGTGTTTTCAATGTTGACTAAGAGGCGATTGGATGGGGATAATTGGCGATTAGCCTTGGTTATTCGTCAAATTCTTAGTTTGAGTGGGTCTTTTGACTCAGTTTATTTTTCCCATATTCCTCGCAAGTGGAATGGTGTGGCGGATTGCTTGGATAAATGGGAATTCAATCGGCTGGAAGGTTGGAATATTGGTGACAAGAGTTCTTTTCCTTTGGATCTTTCTTGTATGTTAGATCAATTACTTGATAAGGATAAGGTTGGTTAGTGATTGGTTTTGATTTGGGCATGCTTCCCTTTTGCTTTGTATTTCTTCTTTGGAATTAATAAATTTTTACCCCTTTTAAAAAAAAAAACAAAATATGCTTACCCTAGCAAACTAGTGCAAAAAATTGACAAAACATGGCAAACGTGATTCTGAGCATCACATTCCTACAATGCTACGATGAGTAGGTAGTTGTATGCAATAAGAAAAAAATTTAAGGTATGTTTCCATGGAATAAATCTTGAATACCTCTCAAGAAAGAAGGCAAACAGAGCCAACACAACACTAGCTAGAGCGTGCATGTACATAAATAGAACAAAGAAACTCATTCATTGGTTTAGAGCAACCATTGTGATCACCCCCATTCTAGCATATCCAAACTATAGGCACGTCATGCCTATATATGGTTTTGATGTCTCAAACAAATCCATGCATTTCCCCATTTATAAACCCGATTAATGAAGTTTTAACAGATTTGCTCCCCTTCAAACAAAATCCTAATAGTTAAAAACTGATTTGTAAATTGAAAAACCTGGCCAAGTATAACCAATTGAATAAGGAAAAAATTTACATCAATATACAAATATACCATGAATATAAAGGAAGGCCATTGGATTGCATCAAAAACATCAATATTTTAGCAACTATATGCATATAGTATTGCAAACCAAAAGTCAAAAACTATCAAAACTACCACTTCAGTGGGCTGCACCTTCAATCTAGGCTAGAAATCTTCAACCTGAGAGTGCTTCAGCATAAGGAACAAATTTTCTCTTCCTTAAACAAAATTATATATAGCCATAAATTATATAGATTTGTTATTTTTAAATATCATAGGCATTGCAATGCGGACAAAATGGCATGACTAGGCAATCATTTGTAGTGTAGTGCCATAATTTCATATTGCAATGTGATAAAAAATTTTGGGAAAAGGAAACGATTACGTGTTTCCAGAGTGTAAATCTCAATGCAAGAATATTTGCTTGCTTTCTTTCTTTTTCAAACAATGTTTTTGTGTTACGACAACTGCAAGTAACCAATGCTTGAAACAATTGTGTTATAAAAAAGAAAGGATACACAACAATTTCATGTTGAGGGGGAAATTCTTTCAAGAGAAAAATCTCAATAAAAAATAAAGGTTACAATACAATCATAGGGACATACCCTTATTGAAGTATCACTAACAAAAAAATCGAGAACAATTTTAGCAACATTACAGTACCTACAAAACTCACTATCTAACATCCATCTCAAACACCTAATAAATAGGAAAGGCCATACACAAAACCATCAAATGGTATTTTGGAAACCATGAGCTAAAAACATCAAAAAGATGGTGTCTAATTCCCTAGTTAAAAAACTAATGGTCAAATGCCAAGATGAATCCCCAAGTTAAATAATAGCATATTCCTTCCACCTACCACAAGGAACTCACTTACCAACTTGGGCACTTCATTTGGAATCCATTATCTCAATTCAAGATGCCTTATGACATATCATAACACACATAACAAGCTAGCGAACAAGTGTAACTCCCTCTTATAGTTCTCTTATGTGTCATAGACGCTCTTACATTTTCAATGTGGGAGTTCAACTTTCAAAAGTCATAAATTTTGATCCAATAAGATGATCGAGACTCTCCATTTTTTTAATTGTAGAGCTTGAAGGGAATTGGTTATGGTCCACTAACAAAATCAAGGTAAAAACTACCTCTATAGCCCAAAATTTGTGTTTTTTGTTCTATATCATGAAAATTACATTTTTTTATATTCTTAACATTATGATCTACAAGGTTTAGAAACTTTTCCTCACAAAAATGTTTCTAGAATGTTCTCCTTGTAATGCATAGGATTTTCCATTCACAATAAATTATGAATTAATGCACATTAAATGCCTTTATATGTACTATTATATAGTAATTAATCAATAAAACATGTACCAAATTGGCTTATAGAAAATAGTGAAATAGGTAGGAGTGAACATGAAATTAGTTTGAAATTTTGGATTTTAGTAGTAAATTCTACATGGTGTAGGAGTGATCCCACACACTGTGAGATTTATCTAGGATATGGAGGTGTGACTATGAATGTAGAGAATGAACACAATAGTTTGAGTGAATTAGAGAGTCATATTTGGTTTTTATTTCACTAAAATTAGAGTTTAGGAAGCCAACTTGCAATAGAGGGTTTCAACATGGTCATAGGTGAGCAACTAGTTTTCTAGGAAATTTGGGGCCAAATGCCATGTACCACTTTTTTATAATAATGATATTATGTATCAAAATGCCTATTTCATAGTCCATCTTTACTCACATAAAATTTTGTGTTCATACTCATCTTCTTTTCTCCCCTTGTGTCTTTGTTGGGATTTCAAAGTCTTTATGTGTTTGGGTGTGCCAATTCTTCTAAGTGTCTATCACTCATCAAAATTTCTAAGTTCCTCATTCCATCATGCCTTGCTACCTTAGTCCAAATTTTCCTAAGTCCCTTTTGCACTAGAACTTTAGACTTAGATTTTTAGTTGTACTTTTCCTTCCATTTCTATCAAAGTGTCAAAGTTCCCCATCCTTGGGTACCCTTCTCTTGTCAAATCCATTGATAGCTTCTTTCATCTCATTAGAGTCAAATTTCCCATTATAATTTGCAAGGCTACTTTCAACTTTTGGAAAAGTTGTCAGAGGTTGACAAGGGAGTATTGTTTTAAATGCTATTTTTCATTTGTATGTGATTGTTATGTAGATTTAAACTATGTTTATATTAATTATATAGTTAGTTATAGAGGAGTTAAGGGGTTGTAATGGTAGAATTTTAAATTAATTGTATTTTTTAATAATTTAAACTATGTCTATATTAATTATATAATTAGTTATAGAGGAGTTAAGGGGTTGTAATGGTAGAATTTTAAATCGATTGTACTTTTTCAATAATTTAAACTATGTATATATTAATTATACAATTAGCTCTAGAGGAGTTAAGAGGATGTAATGGTAGAATTTTAAATTAATTATACTTTTTCAATAATTTAAACTATGTCCATATTGACTAAATTAAACAGATTTGTCTCTCTTCAAACAAAAATAAATATAGAAAATACTGATATCTAAATTGATATAGAATAATTTAAACTCTAAATGAATATTAAGAATTGGATGTTAAAGTTGCACAAATTCCACTCATTGATTGTATAAAAAATAATGCTTTAGCCTAAAAATTATTTCAGGGACACAATAGATGTTAAATCCTTTGTAAGTTGAATCACATTGTGTAAGATTGATTCTAGGCTTTGTGAAAATTTTCTAACATGTGAAAACAATCTAAATCTTGCAAGATTGAACTCCATGATTGCAAATTTTTGAAACCAATGTTGCCTTTGTCTTTGGTATTTTCTAAATTTTACCATTTGGTGATATTATAAATTAAATTGGAGAAATTTCTATATCCAAAGGTTGTGTTATCCAAGATTGACCTCTTCATTACATCAACTTTAGGGTCATGGAAGAATACCAAAGATAATGATCTTAGGCATGTAGGTGTCCTATGCGAATTAGATATAGATTCAAATTTATTTTAGTGTTATAATTTTTATTTTTGAATGGAAGCAATAGTGCATAAATAGTTCCTAATCTAATCTTTGAGGAGAGGCATGTGGAAATAGATTAAATCTTTGAAGTTCTAAGGAAAAATACACAACAAGTTTATGTCATAAAATATATTTACATGGGGGAAACTCTTTCAAGAGAAAATCCCCATACTCTAAAGTTTAAACCAATTACATATTATAAAAAATAAAGGTTACACAATAATTTTATGTCATAAAATAGATTTATGTGGGGGAAACTCTTTCAAGTGAAAAACCCCATACTCTAAAGTTTGAACCAATTATATTATAAAAAATAAAGGTTACAATACAATCATAGGGACATACCTTTATTGAAGTATCACTATCAAAAAATCCAAAACAATTTTAGCAACATAATAGTACCTACAAAACTCACTATCTAACATCCATCTTAAACACCTAATAAATAAGAAATCCCATACATGAAACCATCAAATGGTATTTTGGAAACCATGAGCTAAAAACACCAAAAAAAAATGGTGTCTAAATCCCCAGTTAAAAATCTAATGGTCAAATTTTGAGATGAATCGACAACTTAGAAATGTTAGTGTAGGTTTTTTATTTTCTCTTATGTTAGGGAATAATTATTTTTCCTACACATTATTAGGCTTGCTTAGGCTATATAATAATGGTTAGGAGGAGGACATGTGGCATAATATTACAATCATATGTGTCATTCACACCCACCTTTTGGTAGTTGAATGCCACACTCTCTTTTGGACTTATTTGCCACCTCCCCATAACCATTCCTTTGTTTTTAGCTAAGTTGGCATAACCATGTATTTGGCATTTACCAAGTAGGTAAAACCTCCCACCTATTATGGGTAAAGGGAGTTATTATTCCTATTGGTTTTATTTGCCTATATTTTTCTATATAAACAAGCCCTCACCTCTCCCTATGCTAATGAGAACAATAGTTCAAATTGTGAGTCTAGTTTAGTGCTAGGAGAGTGTTGAGTTTTGTTCATCTTTGGGTTCTTGTCTTGCTTTCCTTTAGTCACTTTGATCTTGGGTGGTTTTACAACCAAATCTAACATGGTATCAGAGCTGGTTTTGAGTTGTGGGTTAGCAGATATCTCAATCCATTCTTGAAAGCAAAGTATGATTTTCTCTTGCATCTGATGATGACCTAGAGAATCAAAAACACTTAATAGAGATCTCAGTTTCTGGGGGGAGTTCCTTTCTATTACATTTTGTTGTAGATATTTTGGAGATTTATGGAGATATTTTGAGCTCACCATTGAATTCAGAGAAGCCGAGAAAGTCAGAATTTGCTTTCTATTTCTTCCAAATCGGACATCAGGTGCGAGATTTGTGAAGGATTGAAGCAAAGGTTTTTAGAGATATTCTTGAAGGTACCTGATCTTTCAGAGCATTTTCAGCCCAAACGGACCTCACCATCGTACTCAGAAGACACCAAAATCTAAAGATCCACTATCAATTTGTTAAAAATGGAGAAAGTCATTTTCAAGGCAATTTTTTTTGGCAGGCGAGCCATATGGTACAGAAAAATATTTTTTTCAATTAATTAATTTTTTGCATTATCAGAAAAAAATATTATTTTAAAAAAATCAAAATTGCATTTTTTTATAAAATAAAATTTCATTGAAAAATTGTTTTTGAAAAAGCAAAAAAAATTATAAAAAAATTTAATTGAAAAATTAAAAAAAAAAGTGCAAAGGTGCCTCTGCCTGCGTAGCCCTGTACCATCAATGTTCATGTGCCTTTAATAAAATAATGTACACTTCAAAGGGTTGAGTACAAATTTCAAAGCAAAAGGGGCCCACCTTTTCCCATAGGGGTTCGATCCCACTTTTTAAAGGATTTTTTTATTTAAAAAAATTAAAAATTAATATTAAATTAAATTAAAAAAAAGCAAGTATTTGGCGTCTGTACATATGCATCAACTCCATTTTTCTTGCCTCGATATCTATGCTTTGACTATTGCAAGTACATCCTTGACCTTTGTGCCTGAATTTGAAGATAGATTTGGCAGTTTTGCTAATTTTTGGTTGTTTCACTAATTCTGGTGAAGTTCTAAAATTAGCATGTGATTTTTTATATTTGGTGGAGCTCTAAACTATCTGACGAGTAGACAAAGTTGGCAGTATTCCAAATCAACATCATCTCAGCTAAATTTGGCGAAGGTGGTTTTTTTTCAAATTTATGATCCTTCTCTATTGAGATTTTCTTTTTTGCACCTGAACTTCAGAAGGCTCGTTCTCAGTGATACATAGGCATTTTTCTGTGCATTTTTTTTTATTTGGGGTAAAATTTTGTGCTCTTCACAATGGTGTAATTATTTTTTGTTCAAGTGATCATGTTTTTCCAAAAATTTAGTTTTCTCATCAGATCTAAAGGATTTAAAGTGAATACTTTTCTGAGCAGTACACATTGGTTCTATTTTGAGGTTCTCATTTTGAGACTTTATTGTACTTTCAATATTTGGGTCCATTTTTGGACATTGTAAAACTCTAGAAGACAACTCCAGCATTGTAAACACATTGATTTATAAAGTACCAAATCATTTTTTTGTTGGGGGGGATTCTTAAATTGAGTGAAAAAGGGGGTTATCTCTTTGTGTGTGTGTGTTTTTGATCTATTCAATTGTGCTCTTCTTTTCCTTCACACATGGATCATTCTAAGGTTCCTTTGCTAACACCTTATAATTATGCAACATGGCATCAACATGCATGGAATGCCTTAATGCAACTTGGGTATACTCCATATGTTGAACAAAAGGTAGCTAAATCTACATATGATAAGGAAAAGATAAAATGGATGCTTGAACATACAAAAGATCTTAGATGTCTGTGTAGTTTTGTTTCCTTTGATCTTATGTTTCAAATTGAAGCATGTACAAATTCACATGATGCTTGGGAAAAGTTAAAATCTTTGTATGGTACAACATATGAAGTTAAAGGCTATCAGATTGAAAATGAATTGATGAGCCTTGATCCAAAGAACTTTAGCAACATCCAAGATTATATTACTAGGGTCAATGATCTGAGAGCACAATGTAAAGAATGTGGTATTGAGAAAAAGGACATTCAATTAATCTATAATACATTGAATAAAATTGGTCCTAAATTTGCAAGTTTTGTTTCTAGCTTTCATACTCACAAACTGATTATGGGATCTACATATATTATGCCTTCATTTGCATCTTTTTCTAAGATTTTAATGCATGAAAAACATAAGCTTCTTTTGATGGGTCTCATAAAGCCATCATAGTCTTAGGCTTTCTTGGCTGGTTAGCCTAAGGGATAGAAAGAGTCAGGACAATCTAATAAGAAACAAAATAAATCCAAGAAAAATCCACACACAGATCAAGCACAACATAAATCCTCTTCAAAGGAGGATTCATCTAAGAAGGAGAAGTCTACTTGTTCATATTTCAAGAGGACTAGACATGAAGAACATTCTTGTTATAAGAAGCATATTGATGAATTGAAACATCTTCTTAAGAAGAACAATATTGATCTACCTTCTAGAATGTCTAAGTCTACTTTTTCCTCTTCACATTCTAAACAATTAGGATATAGCAAGGATAAAGGTCATGTAGGCTTTGCTACTGAGTCAAAGAAAAATAAAATAAAATCTCTTTGTGCTTCTACAAGTGATGAATTAGGGAAATGGCTCTAGGATTCTTGAGCTTCTCATCATATGGCTTCTACACAGTTTGTGTTCTCTTCTTTTGATCCTTGTGTTACGCCACTTATTCTAATGGGCAACAACACTTACATGAGTGTTATTGGGAAGGGTTCTATTGATATTGGGGATGACACCTTCCATGATGTTTTCTTTGTACCTCACTTGAAAAATAATTTTCTTTCCATCTATCAAATCACTCATGGTGGAGCAAGGAAGACTATAGAATTCACACCTGATTTAATTATCATCAGAGACTTGGAGAGAAAAGAGATAATTGCTACTAGGATGGTTGATCATGAATCTCGGTTGTATACCTTTGTAGACTTTTCATCTAATGATGGTTATGATCCTTTGGTTGTTGATCACACTCCAAGTGTGAGTTTTGATTTTGAGAACTTTGGCTACTTGAACTTGGGTATTCTCACATTAGATCTAGTTCTTGAGCCTTACATTCCTTCTCCTCCATCTGTTGTTGCTTTTGAGGATACTTTTGTTGCTACATTAATGGCTTCTTATGATTCAGTGCAACATGATCGACATCATCTTCCAAATATAGTTGCTTGGGATGAATACTTGGAAAAACATTGCAAGTTTGTTTATGGAGTCATTTATTTCAGATTTGGGAGACACCATTGATGATATTCATCTTCTCTTTGATGGAGATGATCCTTCTTCAGTTTTTGTGAGGGAACACTCTACATGATCATTCTTTCAAGTGTGATGTGATTTTGGATACTTATGTACAACATTTGGAGGATGCATATTTATCTTTAGATGAGATATTGGAGTCTTTGGATCTTGTTCTACACACATATCTACTAGGTTCTAGATTTTCATCTTCATCAATGTGGCCTAGAATTCCTGATTTGATGGTGGCAACTTTCAACATCGACATGGGGACACATGAGCGGTTTTTAGAGACTCCATACATTTTGTACTTTCTTCCGTCATATTCATTTCAAGAATGGGAATATGTTCTTCATACACTTTTGGTTTTGTTTCTTCCTAAGGGGAGGAACATTGTTCGACAATTGTGGTCCATCTTCTACATTTAGTTTCGAGCATCAACCATTGGTACTATTGATTAATTTTGGGAAGGCTACATAGTCTTTCTTATCCTTTCTATTTTGGAGGGCTTCTTCCTTGCAAGGGATTTTTTCTTGTGTTGGGAAACTTGCTTTCTCTTCTCTCTTTTGGGTAAGAGTTTTGTCCCATCGAGTTTACTCCTTTTCTCTGTTTGTGAGTGCAGACATGTAAAATGTACATGCACTCGATCCTGATCTACTAACATCGCTTCATCCTGAATTATCCCTCTATCTAACCATTTAATCAAATAGCCTTATTTGATTAAATTCACCATAATTCCCCTTTTAATTAAATAAATCCATCAATTTAATTAAATCATTATCTCTATTTAATTAGCTAGGTCATTTCATCTTCCTATCTTTATTTAATTAAATAATCCATATTATTTGATTAAATCTCTAAATTTCATCTAATTAAATTAAATAAATCAAACATTTATCTAATTTAATCTAACATCACTTGGTTAAATAAATAAAAAAATATTTATTTGGTTAAATAAATAAAAAAATATTTATTTGGTTAAATAAATAAAAAAATATTTATTTGGTTAAATAAATAAAAAAATATTTATTTGGTTAAATAAATCAAAAAATATTTATTTAACTAAGTGTAAATCATTCTCTTCTCATTTTGAGTTATTTAAATCCTAAAATCTAAGTCAAAAGGGTCAAATAAGCTAAATCTCCTTTAAATTAATCAAATCCTAATTAATCTTAGTCTTAATCCATCAAATCCTCTAGATTTTGCAACTTGCACATGAAAATCAATTTAAATGTTTTATAAATCATCTATTTTCATTCCAAAAAGGCATCAACGATGGAATATTCCTCAAATTTGAAAAATCCCTCCAAAAAGGTCTTGTCCTCCAAACATGGCATTTAACATCTCTTACAAGTCCTTTTCTTGAGCCATGTGACATTAACTTCACCTTTCACCTCATTCTTCAAGCCATATTTTGAATTTGAATCTCCCCCCTCTTGGCACAATCCTCAAAACTTGCACATCCTCCACCCACTTATAGGTTGACAAGTGGCATCTTGCCATTGGATGAATGTTAGTTCCACATTGCTCTATTTTGGACATTCATCCATCTTGACAATCTGTAAATAAAGAGCTCATCTCCTCATTTGATCCATCCACAATTTGACTAAAATTAATATGCTCAAATATTTAGCAAATTCCATCCATTATCATTGAATCTTAGCTAGGTTATGCAATTTTTTAGCTTGGAGCACTCACCATCCTTCATCAAAGTGGATCATTCATCAACATACGTCAATCTTGCATCATAGGAATTGGGAAAGGTCCAATTTTCACATCAAATTGGCACCAATTCCCCCATGGGATCACAAGTTTGCTAGCTTAATTAGAATTCAATCTCTATTTTGTTGTTTTCATTGTGTTCTTCATCTTTTTCCCTAATTTAAGCTTTGCAAATGGATTTCATGGGGAATCCTTGTTCTTGTATGCATTTGATAATCTAATGTGTTTTTTCTTATTGTTTTGCAGGTACTAGGGTTGGGGTTTGCACAATTGGTGCTAGGAGGAGGGAAATCTCAACATTCAATCATGTTTTTTTAATCAAATTCATGTGTTTTTCTTTGTTTACATGTTTAGCGTCGCTATTCAGCATCGTTGGTTCTCTAGCGTTGCCATATAGCACCATTGGAAATTCAAACTGCGATGCTGAAGTCTTCCCGCCCAATATTTTGAATTTCAAATTGGGCCGCTTGACCAATCTGATTCACAGGAATTTTCAAAAAAATCAAACTATGACGCTGGAAAAAAGGGCGATGCATTTATGCTCACTGGTCTGGGTACAGAGCACCACTGACTGGTAAGCGGTGCTATATAGCACCGTTGGAGAAATCAAACTGCGACGTAGTCATGGGTTGCACCGCTGGCAAGGAGTAAAAAGTTGGAATTTCATTTTAGCACGTGCATTTTGTCAAATGATAAGTTTATCTGTTGTTTTATGCTTTTTAATCTCTGTGTTTTGTAGAATCTAACTAGGTTTTCTTTCTTGTAGGTTGGATCAATTAAAAACAAAAAAAGGAGAAGCACGATGGTGGTATTTCACAAAATCAAAGTGTTTTTAAACACTTTAGTGTTTGTTTAACACTCTTAGGAAACTGTTATCTCTTCTTGCTTAGGACACCAATTTCGTTTGGGCTTTTAAAAAGAACCTTTTCAATTTTTGCAAAGGATTAAAATGAACACTAGGAATACAACTTACTAGATTTATTTTTTTTGGTTAACAATTGAACAAAACAACTCTCATTTGTCCTTTGGTGCTTTAAAAAGAACTTACAATTTCTTTGTGGCTCTAAAATGAACAAGTGCAACTTTTTCTTTGTGATGGATTACTTAAACTAACTTCATTGAAAAAGGACATATGTGCTTCTCTTGTGCTTTATAGCAATCTTGAGAATCAAAAGGCCTTTTCTTTTAATCTTAGGTTGAGATAAAGTAATCACCTCCACACTTCATTTTGGGTTTAAAATTTGAACAAAATATTGTGCGAGTGTGAGTAGAGCATTATTGCATACACTCTATCTCTTTGTGTTGCAAACAAAAATTGATCAAGTTACGAATATTGACTTTACTCGCTTTTTTTAATCTTAGAGGGCTTGCCTTGGGGAAAAAGTACTCACCCAAGGGAACGACTCAACCGGTAACACTCTAAAGTGAAGAGTATTTCCAACCGGGATATAAATATGGGTATTGGAGTAAACACCAATATCATGCGGTTGGCTCCGACAAGATGGATCTGAAAAGGGACTCTCATTGTATGGTTCAATCTCCACAAATGGAAAGTCCGAACTAAAACTCTTGCTTGTAGTAACCAACCAGTCCATCCAATGAGTTTATCAAAGTGGTGCATTGGAACTTAGATTCCAAGAAGTTACTTGCCATATCCGACCTTGGTTAAAGTATAGAGGTTAAGACTTCATTCTTAACATACCTTTATACTCTTTCTTTGATTGCATGTAAAATCATCGAGCTTGTACTACAAAGGGCATGAGGCAAGCCCACCAAGAAAAACATACCAATTGAGCTAGGATGATATATTGCTTATGATTCAAAACACTTTGCTTGTTCGAAAACATTTGGAAATAAACACTTAACATCATCATCAAAATTTTAAACCCTTTAGGAGGAAAATACAATTGACCAAATTCATGTGTTATTGCTTTCCCTTGGGATTCACATCCTTAGAGGTTTCTAAACACTTGAACTTACATCTCAATTTGCCTACTAAATATCAACAATAGGTAACCCTTGCCTTGGATTCATTAAATTTCCACATAACATACTTTGTGGGATTTGAAGAAATTAGGACATTGGACATCTAGTTTGGAAAACCTAATCAAAGAAGTGTTTGTGGTAAAATAAATTCGCTAATCACTATGAAATTAATTGAACCCCACACATGAGCATGTTTATCTATTGTCTTATGGTATTTTGAGCAAACATTGATCTTTTGGTTTGAAGGGAAAAGCATGTTCTTCAAAACCTTGGCCTTGTAAGAAAATCCTTCTTAGGTTCATTTAGGATCAAAATAAAACACTTCATCCATTTCAAACATTTATCATCCTAACCAAAAGGCAACTTTGTAGCTTTGGAAACATCATTAGCTAGAATTGGGTACATCCTTAAAACAAATCAAAATCACCTTGTTTAATTAGGAGTATGGGAATGCATCCTTTCTCATACCTCTAGTTAAATTAGCACACCTTTGAACACATTTATCCTAAAGATCACATCCAACATCTAAGGGTTTACAAGATCATTATCCAATCAAAACCAATCAAAATAAAATCCCTAAGTATAGCATTGATACAAAGTCCCTAAACGTTCAACAATCATATCATTCACCCCTTTTCATCCTTCATCTCATCATTGGTCCCAAACACCTTAGAGGTCACTTTTACAATAAGGTCAAAACACAAGAGGAACATGGAATATAAACTTGATCCATACATCATGAGTAATCCAAGTCAACCAAACTATCAAATCCTGACAATGCCAATTGATTTTCAAAACTCACATGTATACAATCCATACATGGGATCATTATCTCCTACAAACCTCAATGGTACAACAAATGTGAGTATTCCTAGTCAAAATTTTGGAACACCTTTCCCGATGGTAGATTTAAATCCAAGTCCAAACCTACAAATCTATCAACCAAACACTCAATGCATGAGCCTTCAAACGAACAACATCATCCCATCAAATCCCTACATGCCAAATGTGAATGTACCAAGTACAACTTTAAAAAACATGAACATTTTGAATCCAAACTTGGTAAACTTTGGGATGGATATGTTTGCAAATCACACGAATATTGTTCAAAGTCCAAACAAGATGTTAACAACTACAAGTCAAGGTAACACCATGCAAAATCAAAGTTACCTAAATCAAGACAAAGTGATTCCCAACATCAACAATGTTCAATTTCAACCCATAATGCCAATTCTGAACATCTTCCCAAGTCAAAAAATTGTCCAAAATCAATTTGTCCATGATCCCATGCAATCACCACAAGTGTACATCCCAAATCTAATTGAGTAAAAGAAAAATCAAGGGAGTCAAATTCAAAATCAAGATCAAATTTCGCGATAACAACTTGCTTCACATGCCAAACTAATTGAATTATTGAACCAAGAGATATCTTCACTCCAAAATTAGTACACACTTCCTTTGGTTGAACCATGCCATCAAAGCGTTGAGTTATGTCCACAACCGCATCAAGAATGAAATCTCCAATGTCAAGAGGTTAGATATCAAGATCAACATCAACAACAAACCCAATTACCCCATCTCGAAGATCAATCACCACATTTCAAAGATCAATCATCACATCTCCAAAATCAATCACCACAAGGTCAAGTACAAATCTCACAAAGTAACAAATGAAAATACACACCACTTGGGAGACCAATCAAATCAGTCCTACAACAATTGGTACAAGAAAATCTCATCAAGCTCCCCATCTATGGGAACTATAAAAAACCCCTAGTTAAACTACCAGGGTATAATGAGGAGCACCATTGTGATTTCCACAAAGTAAAGGGACACACAACATCAAGTTGTATTCGACTCAAAAATATCATCCAAGACCTTATTGATCAAAAGATAATCACTATTGGGGACAATGATCAAGATCTATCCATCAATGAACACCTTGAAGATGTTTCCACCTCATCTAATGATCAAATTAACATACATTAAGAATCACTTTTCAATCATGATCAAAATCCACCAACAATACCCAATAATGATCCAATTCAAGAAATGTTAACATCATTTGACCCTATGGTTGAAGACATTAAAAATACCTCCACCTCAATTGTTGAAAACAATGATCAAGATCTCTCCATCAATGAGCACCTTGAAGATGTTTCCACCCCATCTGATGATCAACTCACCATACGTCAAGAGCCACTTTTTAGTGATCTATTTCAAGGAGTGTTAGAATTATTTGATCCCATGGACATAATCTATGATCCATCGACCAATGATCATATTGAAAATGTCTCTAAATTTCCTTATGAGTGAGAGGACATATCTCCAGAATTTATTCCAAAGCATGATCAAAATCTTTCACCAAGGTCTAGCAATGGTCCTTTCCAAGACATGTTGATCCCCTTTGACCTCATGATTACAAATACTAAAGGAATCCTCAACTTGAAACTTGATCCAAGCCCACTCAAAGATCAAGAGGATAATGAACCACTTTCCATTCCTAATGAAGATATCCTAGAACCCTTTGTAAGCAATCCACCTTTTGAAATTGACCCATGTCAAGAACTTGATCTAAAGCATGTCGAAAGCAATTCTGAAATCATTCAAGATCAAGAACTTGTATCTCCAAGATACTACAATGATCTAATGGACACTCTCCTGTCTATACAAGATGCACATACTCCTCCATCTACCCATGAGATGCTTTCTATGGATGGACACATAGATGATCTTCATTCAGAATAAGATTCTTTTACTCTTGACATTATTACACAAAGAGTAGGTTATTGAGTTAACAACATCAGGATTAGATATATCCAAAATTCAGATTGATGACATCATGTATGAAGATATCCAACAGTATCCACTTAAGGAAATAGTTTAGACAAAACAGGATATTCCGAAGTTAGTAGAGTAGCAAATTCGAATAACATCATCCACAATGGTCATTTATCAGAGAATGCATTCTAAACAAGAGCTCTCAGAATAGGAAAAATCAAAGCATGAAGGCACTACTACCACCATATTGGGGGTAACTTCGTCTCAAGAAAATGTCAACATAGGGAGCACAAAGAATCCTTATGATGAAACCGATGCCAATACTACAACCAGTCACATCATGAATCTTCTTCCACCCATCACCCCATCCATGAATTGGGGCCAACTTCGAAAGAAAGATTTGAATCAAAGTACGAAGAATGTTATCAAAGCAAAAGAAGTTGAGAAGCATAATGGAAAAATTAAATACACATGGATACCAAAGAATACAAAGAAAGCTCATCCCTACCAAACTCCATTGGTCAAAGAAACTATGGGGAAAAATAAAAAAGGGAAAAGTATCAATCAAAGATGTCTGCAAAAGAAAAAATAGGATTTTCAAGTGACGTACAAAGTGCATCAAGCAGTTGGTCCTAATTCCATGCACACTTCCATATCCACCCATCATTGCTCATCTTCCCAAGTTTGGCAAGTCAAAGGTTCCAAACTATCAACCAATCCATTTCTTATCGCTAAACACACTTCGTCCACACCTCCACACATGATATCTAATTCTCACATTAACCATGTATTGGAAAAGACCCTTAATCATAAGGATTATGAAGGAACTCTATCACGATGTACGCATAGAGACAGAGTTAACGCCGATATCAATAAAGCAGATCAAGAATCCCAAAAGTTGCATTCAACTGCACGTATCTTAGCAAAGCAACTTCTTCAAGCAGGATATCAATGGCACATTATGATAGGGGCATCTACATCAGTGACAGCTTGTCATTCATCATGAGCTTAAAATCTTTCATAAAAATTAAAAAAAATAAAAAATATGAAAATTCAAAAAAAAAAGTCAGAAAAAGGATTTAAAATAGTAAAGAAAAAAATCGTCCTCTAGTAAAAACCACTTCAGTGGCATTTTGGGCAGGTACCATGATGAAAACCTGACAAACAAGAATCATGTGTAGAATTGAGCATCTATATATGTTGGTTCAGGTGAAAGCATCTTATCCCATCCATAATAAATCCAACATTCCATCCTTCTCATCCATAATAAATCCATTCATCCATGAACCATTTATCCAATCCATCTTTATCCATAGTCCAAATTATCTTGATCTTAATGAAAGTTTGGTGCACACTTTACACTTGATTATGGTAGACATCTTGACATGGGTCATTTTCATTTATCCTATCCTACCCAGCATTATCTAAGCCATGAAGCATTATCCAAATGAGAATTCTTTATTCAAACACCTTATCTTATCGCAAGATAATCCATATCCATCCATCCATACACCTATCCAAGCATCCACCCATGGTATTCAATACATTGCTAGACACCAGGGTAGATATTTACATCTTGCTTCGAGAATAAATCTTGATCTATATCCTCCAACTTACGTGGTGATCTAAACATTGGAAAATGTGAAATCAAATTGATCCACCACTTGTGGAAAAAAAAATCACTAGCCCATGGCACATTTTGAAGAGAAGACATTCCTTATCAAGCTTCATCTTTCATTGAACATCAACCAATATCAGTTGCATCTAATTTGCACTTCAAACATCACATCAAATCATCCAAAACAACTTTTGTTCCAAACCAAGCTTTATCAATCCTAATCAATCAAATCTAATCAAATCCAATCAAAAAATCATCATCTCGGGATATCCTTGTGTTCCTTAACACTATCCTTGCATTGATGTGTATCCTCAACAATGTTATCATCATCAATCCCTCATCATCTTGGGATATCCATCCTAATCCTTGTGTTGTGTAACACTATCCTTGCATTGTTGTGCATCCTCGACAATGTTATGATCATCAATCCATCAATCTGATCAATCAACCTTAGCTTGGTTTCAACAAAATCCCCAACAAAGCACTGATATCATCACACACATCCATATCCAAATCATCAAAATCATGCGAAAAATCCAAAAACATTAAAAAAACCAAGAAAATCCAAAAAACATTCAAAACATATCAAAAATCTAAAAAACACTCAAAAAATCCCAAAACAAATCAAAAGCATGGTTATCCAAACTGCATCATCTCTAAGCTTAAATGTAGGCAAGGCTAGTCTTTGATCAACCCCCGAGACACAAAATCCAAAAACAATCATAAAATCTCAAGAAACCCAAAAACATCACAAAAAAATTTGAAAAATCTAAAAATAGTCATAAAATCAAAAAACCCAAAAAATAGCCTCAAAACATAAAATATTCAAAAAACCCAAAAAATCCATCCATCCCATCTCGCTTTCACCCACAGTAATCAATCATCCATAATAAATCAATCATCGCACTCACCCTTTGGAAAAACAAATAGAAACAACCACAACAATAAAAAGAAGAAGAAGCAAACTTCAAACACAAAATCAAAATCGAAGCAATGAACCGTTAAATACAAAATCAAACTCTTGATCATTTTCAAACATGCCAATCAACCTTATATCAATAGCTTATCAAAAAACTCATCAACCCATCATCATCCTATACAATGCATGTCCTAGGATATATCATTTCGATAATGGGCATCATTTTAGATATCACCTTGGATTCTTATCCCATCAAAACAAATCCCTTTGGCTAGAGGTATGAAGAACATTGACTTGTTTGTTTACTTGATCTTTTGTTTTGATTTATCTTATTGCGCTCATTCCAATGACCTCTCAATGATGTCCCCAATGAAGGGATTTAGAGAAATAAGAATGGGGCAACAATCATTATCTTTTTATCTATTGTGCTTGTTGGATGTTCTTGTAATATAACCTAGCGAATACTTGGTTTGTTAGGTACGTCCTAGCAAGGTTTCCATATCTCAAGTGTGAACAAGAATACTCCTATATGTTTGTTGAGGCAAATTCCATCACACTAGGTGCAACGCCATCTTGGTTCTTTATACCCTAGGTGATACATCGTGCCTACATGTGTTATCAAACATAAGGTAATTGGCCCTTTTAAAATCCCAACTCCTCAGTAAGAAAATAATAATAATCATCATCATCATCATCATCATCATCATCTCTAATAAAGTTAGCTTGTTGGTGTCTCTTGTCATCATCTTATTTTCTTCCTACTTCCTTTCGCGCTAACATGGTACCATGACAGTTAATCATAAATCATTGATAATGCATCCATCTTGCATCCACAAATCGTCAACATACTACATAATGCATATCATACCATATAGAAAGCATTAATCATACCACATGCATTCTTCCCCATCATTGCATAATATAGATTAGTTATTCTAAGATTTTCATAAACCATACATCTATCATCCATATGCATAATCATAAAAGCATCATCATATCATATCATGTGCATCCATATCATCCATGCATCATCATATCATCCATTACATATAAACATCATAATAATCTCATTTATATCATCAACAATGTAATTGTCATGGTACAAATCAGTATCAACTGTGTGTAATATATCAAAATATACATGAGGCTACCCATGGTCGATGGCCATCTATACATCATCAAAATTGTCTATGTCAAATATCTGATCTTTCTAAAGAATTATCTTTCATCCTCTAATTAGTAGAACCACTCCTCTCAAATTTTATCATGATCTCGATCGGAAATTAGTTTTTCCACTCGATCTCTCGAGGGGGCAGTATACCGGCGTAATTCTTCATTCACTAGGGCAACAATGGGGCATCTAAAAAAAATTAGAGAATTTTTTACTTTAGATCATGGCAAGTTTATTCTTTGAACCAACACAACAAGTACATTGCTTCAAAGAGGAGCAAAATGTAGACATGTAAAATGTACATGCACTCAATCCTGATCTACTAACATCGCTTCATCCTGAATTATCCCTCTATCTAACCATTTAATCAAATAGCCTTATTTGATTAAATTCACCATAATTCCCCTTTTAATTAAATAAATCCATCGATTTAATTAAATCATTATCTCTATGTAATTAGCTAGGTCATTTCATCTTCCTATCTTTATTTAATTAAATAATCCATATTATTTGATTAAATCTCTAAATTTCATCTAATTAAATTAAATAAATCAAACATTTATCTAATTTAATCTAACATCACCCCCTTTGGTTAAATAAATAAAAAAATATTTATTTGGTTAAATAAATAAAAAAATATTTATTTAACTAAGTGTAAATCATTCTCTTCTCATTTTGAGTTATTTAAATCCTAAAATCTAAGTCAAAAGGGTCAAATTAGCTAAATCTCCTTTAAATTAATCAAATCCTAATTAATCTTAGTCTTAATCCATCAAATCCTCTAGATTTTGCAACTTGCACATGAAAATCAATTTAATTGTTTTATAAATCATCTATTTTCATTCAAAAAAGGCATCAAAGATGGAATTTTCCTCAAATTTGAAAAATCCCTCCAAAAAGGTCTTGTCCTCCAAACATGGCATTTAACATCTCTTACAAGTCCTTTTCTTGAGCCATGTGACATTAACTTCACCTTTCACCTCATTCTTCAAGCCATATTTTGAATTTGAATCTCCCCCCTCTTGGCACAATCCTCAAAACTTGCACATCCTCCACCCACTTATAGGTTGACAAGTGGCATCTTGCCATTGGATGAATGTTAGTTCCACATTGCTCTATTTTGGACATTCATCCATCTTGACAATCTATAAATAAAGAGCTCATCTCCTCATTTGATCCATCCACAATTCGACTAAACTTAATATGCTCAAATATTTAGCAAATTCCATCCATTATCATTGAATCTTAGCTAGGTTTACATATTTTTAGCTTGGAGCACTCACCATCCTTCATCAAAGTGAATCATTCATCAACATACATCAATCTTGCATCATAGGAATTGGGAAAGGGCCAATTTTCATATCAAATTGGAACCAATTCCCCCATGGGATCATAAGTTTGCTAGTTTAATTAGGATTCAATCTCTATTTTGTTGTTTTCATTGAGTTCATCCTTTTCCCTAATTTAAGCTTTGCAAATGGATTTCATGGGGAATCCTTGTTCTTGCATGCATTTGATAATCTGAGGTTTTTTTTCTTATTGTTTTGCAGGTACTAGGATTGGGGTTCGCACAGTGAGAGATTGGTTTGTACATGGGTACCTAACATGGCCTAGTAGTTGGGACGCATCTTTGTGTTTTTTTCACCCACCTAAGCTACGCTTAAGGGGGAGTGTTAGTGTAGATTTTTTATGTTTCCTTATGTCAGGGAATAATTATTTTTCCTACACATTATTGAGCTTGCTTAGGTTATATTATGATGGTTAGGAGGAGGACATGTGGCATAATCCTACAATCACATGTGTCATTCACACCCACCTTTGGGTAGTTGAATGTCACACTCTCTTTTGGACTTATTTGCCACCTCCCCATAACTATTCCTTTGTTTTTACCTAAGTTGGCATAACCATGTATTTGGCATTTACCAAGTAGGTAAAACCTCCCACCTATTATGGGTAAAGGGAGTTATTATTCCTCTTGGGTTTATTTGCTTATATTTTTCTATATAAACAAGCCCTCACCTCTCCCTATGCTAATGAGAACACTAGCTCAAATTGTGAGTCTAGTTTAGTGTTAGGAGAGTACCAAGTTTTGTTCATCTCTGGGTTCTTCTCTTGCTTTCCTTTAGTCAATTTGATCTTGGGTGGTTTCACACCAAAATCTAACAAGAAAATAACATATTCCTCCACCTACCAAAAGGTCATCATAACTCACTTTCCAACTTGGGCACTCCATTTTGAATCCATTATTGCAATTCAATATGCCTTATGGAATAACATAACACACATAACAAGCTAGCGAACAAGTGTAACTCCCTCTTATAGTTCTGTTATGTTTCATAAGTGCTCGTACATTTTCAATGTGGGAGCTCAACTTTCAAAAGCCATAAATTTTGATCCAATAAGATGATTGAGACTAGCTTGAATGAAATTGGTTATGGTCCACTAAAAAAATCAAGGTAAAAAACTAACTCTATAGCCTAAAAATTTAAGTTTTTTGTTCTATATCATGAAAATTACATTTTTTATATTCTTAGCATTATGATCTACAAGGTTTAGACACATTTCCTCAAGAAAATGTTTCTAGAATTTTCTCCTTGTAATGCATAGGATCTTCCATTCACAATAACTTATGAATCAATGCACATTAAATGCCTTTATATGTACTATTATATAGTAATTAATCACTAAAACATGTACCAAGTTGGCTTATAACAAATAGTGAACTAGGTAGAAGTCAATATGAAATTAATTTGAAATTTGTGATTTAGTTGTAAATTCTACATGGTGTAGGAATGATCCCACACACTGCGAGATTTATCTAGGATATGGAGGTGTGAATATGAATGTAGAGAATGAACACAGTAGTATGAGTGCATTAGAGAGTCATATTTGGTTTTTATTTCACCAAAATTAGAGTTTAGGAAGCCAACTCGCAATAGAGGGTTTCAACATGGTCATAAGTGAGCAACTAGTTTTCTAGGAAAATTGGGACCAAATGTCATGTCCCCCTTTTTTATAATAATGATATTATGTATCAAAATGCCTATTTCATAGTCCTTCATCTTTAATCACATAAAATTTTGTGTCCATGCTCATCTTCTTTTCTCCCCTTGTGTATTTTTTGGGATTTCAAAGTCTTTATGTGTTCAGGTGTGCCAATTCTTCTAAGTGTCTATCACTCATCAAAGTTTCTAAACTCCTCATCCATCATGCCTTGCTACCTTAGTCCAAATTTTCCTAAGTCCCTTTTGCACTATAATTTTAGACATAGATTTTAAGTTGTACTTTTCCTTCCATTTCTATCAAAGTGTCAAAGTTCCCCATCCCTGGGTACCCTTCTCTTGTCAAATCCATCGATAGCTTCTTTCATCTCATTAGAGTCAAACTTCCCCTTATAATTTGCAAGGCTACTTTCAACTTTTGGAAAAGTTGTCATAGGTTGACAAGGGAGTATTTTTGTAAATGTTATTTTTCATTTGTATGTGATTTTTATGTAGATTTGTCATGGAAGAATGCCAAAGATAATGGTCTTAGGCATGTAGGTGTCCTCTGTGAATTATAGATTCACATTTATTTTAGTGTTATAATTTTTATTTTTGAATGGACGCAATAGTGCATAAATAATTCCTAATCTAATCTTTGAGTAGAGGCATGTGCAAATAGATTAAATCTTTTAAGTTCCAAGGAAAAATACACAACAATTTTATGTCATAAAATAGATTTACATGGGGGGAAACTCTTTCAAGAGAAAAACCCCATACTCTACAATTTAAACCAATTGTATTATAAAAAATAAAGGTTACACAATAATTTTATGTCATAAAATAGATTTACGTGGGGGGAACTTTTTCAAGAGAAAAACCCCACACTCTATAGTTTCTACCAATTATATTATACAAAATAAAGGTTACAGTACAATCATAGGGACATACCTTTATTGAAGTATCACTAACAAAAAATCTAGAACAATTTTAGCAACATAGCAATACCTACAAAACTCACTATCTAACATCCATCTTAAACACCTAATAAATAAGAAGGCCATACATGAAACCATCAAATGGTATTTTGGAAACCATGAGCTAAAAACACCAAAAAAAATGGTGTCTTAGAAATTCCTAGTTAAAAATCTACTGGTCAAATTTTGAGATGAATCCACAAGTTAAAAAATAGCATATTCCTCCACCTACCAAAAGGTGAGCATAACTCCCTTTCCAACTTGGGCACTCCATTTTGAATCCATTATCTCAATTCAATATTCCTAATGGAATATCATAACACACATAGCAAGCTAGTGAACAAGTGTAACTCCCTCTTATAGTTTTGTTACATTTCATAGGTGCTCTTACATTTTCAATGTGGGAGTTCTACTTTCAAAAGCCATAAATTTTGATCCAATAAGATGACTGAGACTCTCCATTTTTTAATTGTAGAGCTTGAAGGGAATTGGTTATGGTCCACTAAAAAAATCAAGGTAAAAAACTGCCTCTATAGCCCAATTTTTTTTTTTTTAATTCTATATCATGAAAATTACATTTTTGATATTCTTAACATTATGATCTACAAGGTTTAGACACCCTTCCTCAAAAAAGTGTTTCTAGAATTTTCTCCTTGTAATTCATAGGATCTTCCATTCACAACAACTTATGAATTAATGCAAGTTAAATGCATTTATATGTACTATTATATAGCAATTAATCACTAAAACATGTACCAATTTGGCTTATAACAAATAGTGAAATAGGTAGGAGTGAACATGAAATTAGTTTGAAAATTTGGATTTCAGTAGTAAATTACACATGGTGTAGGAGTAATCCCACACACTTTGAGACTTATGTAGGACATGGAGGTGTGAATATGAATGTAGAGACTAAACACATTAGTATGAGTGCATTAGACTCATATTTGGTTTTTATTTCACCAAAATTAGAGTTCATGAAGCCAACTTACAATAGAGGGTTTCAACATGGTCATAGGTGAGCAACTAGTTTTCTAGGAAATTTGGGGAAAAATAGCATTTCCCACTTTTTTATAATAATAATGTTATGTATCAAAATTCCTATTTCACAGTCCCTCATCTTTACTCACCTAAATTTTGTGTCCATGCTCATCTTCTTTTTTCCCCTTATGTCTTGGGATTTCAAAGTCTTTATGTGTTCAGGTGTGCAAATTATTTTAAGTTTCTATCACTCATCAAAGTTTCTAAACTCCTCATTCCATCATGGCTTGCTACCTTAGTCCAAATTTCCCTAAGTCCCTTTTGCACTAGAATTTGACTTAGATTTATAGCTATACTTTTTGTAGACATGTAAAATGACCTAACACACATCGCACATCCTAAACTGCATTTTTCCTTTATCAAAATCACTTTCATTATCACTATTGCATTTCATCGCATTAACACCATTAATCTCGTTTTTAACATCATTTATATCATTGTGTGGTTTTTAAGAGAATGGAGAGGAGAGGGAGAGGGAGAGGGAAGAGGAGCAGAGGGGAAAATTTGAATTGTGGAGATGTTGCAAGTAGAGAAGGAGATGATTCAGAAGATGCAGATGGTTTACATGTGGGAGGAGAATTATGGTTGGATAGGTCATTGATGTTGCGATGTTGGGAAATGGAAGCTCCGTGATAGTTATTACCATCTTCCAATCAGGTTGAGGTGTTGCAGACCAAGCTATTGTCATCTAGTTGGGACACAACAATTTTTCTTCTTCATTAAGATAGGGCGGAAGTGATTGTTGCTCCTCTAGTTTTTGGCTACTTTTCAAACTGAATTTTTGAAGGCTTATCTTTTGGAGCCATTTTTCCTTGGCTTGTGGTGTTTCTTGTGGCTAGCTTGGGTTGTTTGGCTAGTGATTCTCTCTAGGTTTGGTTTTGGGTTTTTATCCTCCTTTGGTCTTTCAGGTTTTTTTTTTTTTTTGTTGGAGACTCTTTTCTTCTCTATGGAAGCTGGTTTTTGGTTTGGCTATGACCTACTACTATCTCTTTGGGTTAATGCTTTCTATCTTTTGAGGGGTACAAAATCCTTGTTGCTGGGGAGTTTGGGTTTGGATGGTAGAAGGGATTGTTGGGTCTTGGTGGTTGGAGATATTCTTTTGGTCTAAGAAAGTTTAGATGTTCGTGTGGATGATGGCTTTAGGAGGCTTTGCTGCCTCTATTTTTGTTTCTCCTTGCTACTTTGGGTGGTTCTTTAATTCTTTCTTCTTGACCTAGAAGTGCAAATTTAGTGGTGGTTGGTTCTCCTTTTGGTTTGAGAATATTTTATTTATGAAGGGGTTTTTAATCCTTGTCAAGGATGTTTTGTTTTCCTCCTTGAAAGCATTTATGGGAGAATTTACCGCATATTATTTGGTGTCTTTTCTAATGGTTGGGTTGATTCTATTGTTTATCATAAAGTCCCAGGTGTGCTAGATTTTCTATCTATTGGTTGAGTTTCTCTCTTATCTTATGGATCTTTAGCTCATGTTTCCAAAGGATGATGCATTTACTCTTTCCACTAATGGGACTTCTTCTTTTCAGATTCTTCAATTGGGATCTTCTATTGAGGTGGAGACTGCTCCTTTTGAGGAGAAGCTCTTTCCTATTGAGGTGGATTTGGTAGTTTCAGATTTGGTGGGAATATTTCCTCTCTCTTACGGGTTTCTATTAAGGTGGAACCTGTGTGGGCTGGGGATTTGTGTCTTTGGTGGAAAGGATTTTCCTATCATCCTCTCTTATAGCAGGGAGTGCACTCGTTTAGAGGTGGAGTATGGGATGTCTATTCAAGTGGTTTATTTTGAGCATTTGGTTTGTTGTAGCCTAGCTAATGCAGACGGTTATTTTCACCAGTTAGTGGGGTTTTAGGTATCCATTAATTCTTTGTTGTTTGGGTTTTAAGTCCCTGCAAAACCTGTATATTGTTTGCAACACGAGTTGTTTTGCTTATCTTTGATGTTTGATGTTGTTTTGTTGTTATTGATTTGCCAATTTTTCTCTATTAGCAACTTTCTTTCTTTGGATAGGGTTTTGGATCACTTGAAAACCATATGTAATAGGTTTCAAGGCCCCATCAAAACCCATTTTACCCCTAATCAAAAACATCATTTACATCATTAACCCTATTTTTCTCTATTAATTGAATACTATTTAATTGTTTAATTAATTCACTATTTCATTGTTAATGTAACTATATTCCTCTTGATTAATTAAATAAACATGTTATTTAATTGCCACTTATATACCTTATTCATCTAAATCAATTAAATTGTTATAATTAATAATTTAATTAAACCACTTCCCCTTCTCTAAATTTGAATAATTAAATCAATTATTCAAAATCACTCAACATGGTCAACAAATAAATATATCTTTATTTTTTAAAGTCAAAAGAAATTTTCACATTCATCGCTAATATTAATTAATTTTTAAACTAATTATTTATCCTCACCCCTTTCTGATTGAGTAAATCATGAACATTGATTTCTCACTCGAATTGGTTAACTAACCCATCTATTTCCTAACTCAACCTAACTTTATCAATCCCACCAATCATTCCAATCTAATCCCACTAATTATCCAATCAAAATCCTTAATTGGATTAATTGAAGGTGTTAACTAACCAATCTATTCCCTCTCAATGCTTCTCAATCATTGATCATGATATTTCATTATTGAATTTTGATTGTTCATTTGAAACCTAAAAATCTATAAAATATCCTTCTTCCTTCTAAAAAAAAATCGAAGAATCTAGAGAATTTGTGTAAAGAGGTCATGCTAAGTTAACTATCAATTTCTTAAGAGCAAATACATACATCTTTGATCACCATTAACATACTTTTTGAATCTTTTGCACAAAAATGGAGGCTTCATATTGATCCAAGTGATCTAACACCAATACAAATACACTTGGACATGGGATGGTAATATCATAATTCATGAATTTAATTTATGTTCTCTCTTATGATTTGCATTTCTTGATTCATTGCTTTATGATATAATTTCATGATTAGGTTCGGATTTTTCTTTGCTTTGATCTCTTTCATTTGATTTCATTATTTTTTCCTTATGCTTATTTTCCCCCTTACATTAATTGGCATGCCCAATGGGAATCGGGTCATTAACACTAATTATTTTGTAAGGTTTTGTGAGGAGTTACAGGTTCTAGAATGTTGACATCTTTTTTAGGAATCACTATTGCTATTTGGGTTAGGGAAGTTCAAGAATCTAAATGTGGTTTTCGTTAAAGTTTTACTGTGGTCGTACTAAATCCAACCACTATTGTCTTAAACCTAGCCACTATTGTCAAAAAGGCCACTATTGTTTGTTTTGTGTTGTAGGTTTCTAAGGGAGCTAACATTTATAGAATCGCTTTCATCCTAAAGATAACTGCTACTATAACTTTTTCAGTCCACTATCATTTGAAGGAGCAGTCATTCTAGTGAAAAGGCCGCTATTGTAGGCAATAGGTCTGCTACTATTCTGCTTTCTATTTCTACTTCAATTTTTAAAGTTTTTTGAATTTTCGGTCTACCTAACCCTAACCATTGGTTTTTTGTTGTGCTTGTGAGATTTTCTGACATTGTTGGTGCAACCCTTGTAGGATTATGGCATGTTTTTGTGTGAACAACTAACTGTTTTCTTGTAGGGTTGATGAATGGTCCAAGGCCTTTTTAATTTTCAAAGATTTTTTAGTTAAAACATTTCATTTTGGTGTACCTAAAAAGAACCTACAAATATCACACTTCATTTTGGTGCATTTAAAATTGCACAATCAACTTTCATACTTTATTTTAGTGTACTTAAAATCAATTTCACATTTCATTTTGGTGTACCTACAAATATCATGCTTCTTTTTGGTGCATTTAAAATTAAACAAATCAACTTTGCACACTTCATTTTGGTTTACTTAAAATTGATTTCAAAATTTCATTTGGTGGTCCTAAAAAGAATCTACAAATCTCACAATTTGTTTTGGTTCAATAAAAATGAACAAAGAAAAATTGATTATTTTCATTTTGGTGCTCTTAAAATGGACACATTTTTAGTTGGTGCTATTAAAACGAGCCCATTTTCTATTGGTGCAATAAAAATGAACAACACAAATTGAAACATTTACTTTGGTGCATTAAAACTTGGTTACAATCTTCACGTTTCAATTTGGTGCATAAAATTGAATAAATCATCTTTTCTGATTGCAAATGCCATTTCTTTCTTGAAGTCTCAAATTTTTTGAACTTGGTGCATCTAAAAAATGAATTGTTATCTTTACACACTTCAATTTTGGGCTTAAAATAAAATTTCTATGAATTGTCTACCGTGTTCACTGTGATTGGAAAGACAAGTGTGTATCCTTTCCCCCTATGTCTTTTGCAGATCCTGGGTGATGAGAAACACTTTGGGATTTTTGTACTTTTTTGTGGTCACCTAATTTTTAGGATAAGGGCATGCTAATGAGATACATCCTGCAATGGAGAACTCATATAAGTGACTCTAAAATCATGTTTATCGATGGGTTTTATATTTAGTTTGCGAAATTGAAAAAAGTAGCTTATGTTTGGGTGGGAATAGTATACCATACCTCATCCTTGTTCGAACATAATGAGTTGGGTAGGAACGACTAAATCCTTAAGTGGCTTACATTTGATCTACACATCGCAGTGTTCACGATTGTCATTAAAAACCTTGTTTTAGAAGCCTATCCAATTTCCCGAAATGTCCTTCAAAGTAGTGTATGGGAATAACACCATTCCTAGAAGTTACTTACCACATCAAATCTATATTTGAGGCATAAAACATTAAGGGAAGGGACTCTTTTTGCTTGGAGTATCAAGATGGTACATTTAAATGATATATCCTATTTGTTCCCTCTATAGATTTGATTCAATCACTCCTTTAGGGGTGAGGTAAGCCTACATAGAAGAGTGTAACTTTTATTCCTTAGGATGTGTTGACTGATAATCTACAAGTTATATCATTAGAGCTCAAATTTTTTGTTGTATGCATTGCTTTCCATCAAAAAATTATATCAAATAAGCATCTCAAACTTGTAAACTTATCCAACAAATTTCTATCAAGAAACTGAAAATTTTGGAAACAAAGCCGCTACTGTCATTTCTGCCACTTTTATAAAAAAAAATTCTGCATTCATCCTATCTTTTCTCCACTTTTGTGAAAAAACCACTATTGTCCTCTCTATTTTACCAGTCATAGATTTAAATAGAGACCACTTTTTCTCAAAATTGTCCCAGTCATTTTGTAAAAGGAACCACTATCATTCAAAAAAATTCCACTACTATCCTAAACAAAAACCACTATTGTCCAACATTCTAGTACATATTAGAAGTCCAAAATTGGTTAAATCCATCATCCTTTGAAAAGAAAACAATCATTCTAGCAAAAAATCATATCAACACCTCTTCATATCCATCAACAAATAAAAACATCAACCTAGCTTTTCAGACACAAATCAACCACAAAAACTTGGATTATCATCTTGATATCATTTTCTAGGATATTAAAATCATCCTTTGCTTGCAACCTCAACGCTAGTTCAAGTAGATTATCAACATATCCTCTAAAATACAACAAAATATTAGTCCAAGTCTTGTACACCTCTTGTCCTAAGATAGTGTCATATGAAAACATCCAATAAATCACTTATACTCTTATCCTAGGGTCTTGAGCATCAAACATACAATCCATAGAAAACCATCAACAACCTTTGACCAAGAGGTTTTCACACATCAACTTCATGTACATCATTTTAACAAAAAATATCAAAAATAAAACACCACCCATTTCATAATTAGTTAGCACAAAATTCACCAAGGTCTTGAACTTGTTTAAGAATACAATGAGATCTCAATACAAAAAAAAGAATGGAAGCCAACAAGAGTAGTTCTAGTGCACCCAAGACAAACACCACTACTAAGGAACCTCAATCATGGGGTTTTGATCCAAATGAACTTTCAACTCCTCAAGGAGAACACATATTTAAAGCTAAACAAAATCAACCATCTTGTACAGAGGAAACATTCCTTGAACACCAAAACATGATTTATAGACAAAACCAACCTCCTAGTTCTCAAAATATCATCATAGAAGAATATGATAGTGACGAGGAACTTATTGAAAAAAAATCTTAGAGTACTCCCAAGAACCTAAGATGTAGAAAACTTATGGAAGAAATGCTTCAAAAGAACACAAACTCGTATTTCCTTATAATAGCACAAAGTGGTGCCAAACTACCCATAGACTTCAATGTGGACATTCTTAAGAATCCTAATCTCATTCCATTAGGAGATCAAACAATGGTTATAAAGATACCAAAACTAATGGTGGATCCCAAGATACCACCTTTTTTCTCACAAAACAACGATCAATCTAAACCACAACCTATAGATAACTCATTGTATAGGCAACCATCACAAATTGAGCAAGTAGTGGTAGTTCAACAATATTATAGTGTAGTAAAATGAATATCCTTGCATTTTCACACTTTTTTGGGCCCACCTTACTTTATTTATGCTTCTTTATGGCTTAATTGGTCCTATTTTTCATCCATAAGCCAAATAAACTATATATTTTTATGGAAAATCCTGACAAATATCAAATGATAAATGATAATTTAATGTTTCTAGTTGCGTGTCCCCAATTTTTAGGTTAGGAATAAAATTCTGCCTAGGGCATCTTTGTCCCCCAAAAGTCTTGGGACTCGGATTTCAAATGCATCTTAAATGGGCCCCTTTTTGGTGTATGTGCCTTGAGATTTGAGCCTTTGGACTAAGATGCCACCTAGGGCATCTTAGTTCTCCTTGGCTTATTTTTCAAGATTCAATTTCAAATCTTGGTAGGATTTAGCCTCCTTTAATTAATGAATTCATATGTCAACTTGGTGTGGTGTAATTTTAGGATATTAAGCATGAATAAGTATAAATACAAGGTTCCTCCACTCATTTTAAAGATAAGCATTCAAGTATTCATTCCCAAGGCAAGTTTGTGCATTCAAGAGCATTCTATCAAGCATTAGGATCCATCATCAAGATTCAAGCATCATGTCAAGGGTTTAGTGCATCCATTCATGTTGTTGAGCCAAGATTGTGGATGTAGCATTGAAGATTATTTTGCAACCATAGTTCACATCATATCCAAGGATCTAAGATTTAAATTCTTCATGGCCACTACATGATAGATCATAGATTTGCTTCATAAGACATCATACAAGGTGATATCATTTATATATTTCATATCTCATACTTCATTTCATCATTTGGTTTAATTACCTACAAGGGGTTTGAACAAGGAAAACCCACATTCACTAACAATCAACAAGTTATTCCCATCTTGTATATTTATGATTGTAGATTTAGGTTGAAGACTTGAAGATCATTTGGAGTGCAAAGTTGCAAAGTTGTCATCTTCACGGAAACTCACCTACATGCCAAATCTGGAAGTTTCAAAACCTGAGATCAAAGAAGAAGCAAGTAAAAACCTTGGAGCTCAGGACAACATTCAAAGTTTTCAAAAATTCAAAATGAGACTAATACACCACCTTGGGTTTCTTAGTCCTCCTAGGGGTATTTTTTCGAGATTCTTACGGATCTTGTTTCGACACTCAAAGATTTTGCATCTGCCCTGAAAAACAACAGCGGGACTAAGACAACAGTAAGGGAATATTAGTCCTCCATAGAACTTTTTAACAACATTTTTACACTTTTGGAATCCTCATTACATTTCCAGGCTTCCCAGGTACACATGCCATAACTTGGTGTAGTTTAATTTCATCATTTGCACACATTATTTGGCTTACATTACAAGGTTTTGTGAGTTGAAAGTTAATTTTTATTTTCCAATCATTTGCTTGGTGGTGAACCCATAAAAGCTTAAAGAACCCCCTCTTAGGTCCTCTTCATTGAGAATTGACTCACCTTGTGAGGCTGATAGTCAATCCAATTGGGACTCCCAGGGCATTATTGAATGATAATAGGAGAAAAGTGGTGTTCTATGACCTAGGTTATAAAGCACCTACTTTCCTATTATTCATTTTGGTGAACCCGACTTCTTTTTAGAGAATTCATTTTCTGATTTGGATTCCTTTAAAGTCCTAGATCTAGATTGCATTCATTCTTGCATTGCATCTTGCATTAGTGAAATTGCATCTAGGGTTCCTTATACTTAGTGAAAGTGCATTTAGGGTTTCTTGCATTTGCATTAGTGAAGGTGCATATAGGTTTCATTTTTTCTTTCTTGCATCATTTTATCTCATTGAAAAACTAAAAAGTGCATTGATCATCATCCTAATTGCATTTAGGAACATTGATTTTGCATTGAAAACTAAAAAAAAATGCATTCATTTTTGCATCCAATTGCTTGTCACTAGTTACTTTTTCTTGCATTCATTTGTATAATTTTTTGTTTCCAAACATCAGGTCCTTGGGTAGGCAACCTGGGAACATTGTAAACAACTCAAAATTTATTGTTTTTTTGTAAAAAACCTCTACTGGGACAAAAATTCCCTTGCTAGCATCTTAGTCCCTCTCAAGGTTTTTGGCTTAGAATTTTGTCTGAGTTGTGTGCTTTTTGTTCCATTTTTTGGACCCTGCAAATTCCTTCAGTAGGACCAAGACACCCATGTTGGAATCTTAGTCCCTATTGAGTTTGAAGCTGTAGTTTCCAGGGTTTAAATTTTCTTTTCTACACCTTTGTTTGTTGTCATTGGTTATCTATTTCAGTGGGTTGACTTTCTATTCCATGCATTTTACTAAATGTAGTTTAAAGTTCTTCATTTCATGCATTGCTCAATTCCAAATTTGCATTTACAACATTTCATCTTTTAGATCATTGCATAGTGTAATCAGAAAATTACCTTGTTTCCAATCTGAAAAATTGCATTTAAACATTTCACTTTAAGTCATTGCATTGAACTTTCTTTACTTTTCCATAATATCATGTTTTCTTTCAAGAGATGTGGCTTCGATATGGTTAAAAATGGATTGCATAAGTACAACATCCCCTCTTATGAGTTCAATAAATAGATTACAACAATGAGGTCATTAAGAAACATGCTAGTTATCCTTCTACTATATTTCATAATTATGAGAATATCCTAGAGAAAGCGGATCAAACCGTTGACACAATCCTTAATATTACACTACCCATTGGTGAGGATGTTAGTGTGTACAATCATAAAAATCATACTTTTTCTTCTCCTGATACCTCTCCTCTTAGTGACAAAGGTATCTTGGTGAAAGAGGATACAAGATACAAGAATTGAGAGTCTCGATTGTCCCTCTCCTTCTCTCACTTTGGAAGACATTATAAAACAAGAAGATGAGATCACATTCACCACTTTGCTTACCCCAAATCCATATCTCAACACCTCCCCTAATTGCAAGAAGGATTTAGTAAAAGAAGATACAATCATGAACGATCATGAAAGTCACATTTGTTAGGAGGACATGTGGATTGAAAGTGATAACCTTATCTCTCTCCTTCCTAATGTCCCTAACATTTGGAAAGACCTATTTGAACAAAAGAATTTAATCATTCCTAATCATAAAAACCATAATAGTCCTTCTCTTGATACCCCCTATTAGTGATGAAGTTACTTTACACAACATAATAATGGAGAGTGATGAACCTTTTGTTTTCCTCTCCTAAAATTTCTCTTACTAGGGTAGATGGTATAGCAAAAGAGAATGAGGCCTTAGAGAAAAAGGATAAAGTCATGAACAATCATTAAAATCAAATAGAGCCTTCTCCTAATATCCCCACTATTGATGAACAAGAAAAATTCAACCATTTATCATTCCCCTACTTGCAATGAAGTCATTTTAGAAGAACTAATCCTTGAATGTCAAGAAAATTTGGTTTGTAGTTCTCCTAGAAACTCTCCTACTAGGGAAGACATAATAATGGAAGAAAATGAGAAAATTGACAATAGTAATTCCTTAGATGAAGATGATGAAATAACATTAGACTCTCCTTCACTAAGAGATCATGGAAATAACGATAAGTCTTATGAGGCTATGCACATTAGATATCCCTTGTAGTACTCTCTCGAGCCTAAACTTATCCTTTATCCACCCTCTCATAGACCATGGGTTCAAAACAAACCTGTCCTTATCCTTGAACCACCTAAGAACAATGTTTTGTAGCAACTAAGTTACAATACTATTTCTCATACATACAACACTAGGAACAATCCAAAACCAAGACAAACACCTTCAACATCCCTACCATTGCCTAATCCTATCTTTCCTAGTGCCCCTCATTTGACTTCACAAAGTGGAAAGGAGTATGATCTTGCTGAAAAAATTAAGAATATGCCTACAAAGATATCCCTCTGGGACATGATTTAGAATTCACCTACCTATCACATTATGCTTCAAAATTCCTTACAACAATTTCTTATCCCTTCTAATGTGCAACCGAATGACATGGCTTCCATGATTCAAGGACTGAATGCTGACATTGTTTTCCACCAAAGTGAGCTCCCTTCTTTGGAAGTGCAAAATCAATATGGTGCTTTCATGATCATAGCTCAATACAATACCACAAGGATAAAGTGAACCATTGTTAACAATGGCTCAACCTTAAATGTGTGTAGTACAAACCTTTTTGATAAACTTGGTGTTAATAAATAAAAAAATAAACCTGAACATTTATCTATTAAGGGATTTGATAATGTGGGAAATAAATCACCTGGAGTGATAACTTTACCTATTAAAGTTGGAAAGAATACCTTGCAAACAACTATTCATTTTATTCCTAACGATCTTTCATATAATCTTCTTTTAGTCAGGCCATGGATTCATGAGATGCATGTTGTGTCCTCTACCCTTCATCGTATCATGAAATATATCTATAACAATAAAGTTTATACAATAAAAGCCGATCCTGAACCATATAGTTGTTTGAACATTGAGAAAGGTAAAGAATGTCCTTTGAAAACATTAACACCAACTACACAAGTGGAACTCGTGAAATAGAAAGACAAAGAAAAACACATTAAAGAATTCACGAAGCTTTTAGAAGATGATTGGGGTTCCTTATATTTCACACCTACATTCATGGGAGAATACAAGATCACAACAAAAGACTCTAAAAATGGAAAGGGACAAGAAGACCCTTTGAAAGAATACACCTCAACCACTTTAGAAGAAAAGACAACATACACAACAAAATTTGGTGAAAATAACTATCAACAACCTCCAGATCCTAAAGAAATGAAAAAGCTTTATCTAAAAGGTTATGAGCTTATGAAACAACTTGGATATAGTGGAAAATGATTTGGTGCTAGAGAACAAGGTATCTGTGTCCCTATCAAACCTAACACACAAGATACAACTAATGGTCTTGGTTATTGTCCTTTGATAGAAATAAACATGCCTTCAATTAATAGCAACACTAGTGGCCTTGATTGTTATCATTTGCAAGAAACAAATAAATCTTCACGTAATGTCAATTTCATCACACAAAACATGAATGATTTGAATTTTTCATATTTTACACCTTCCTTTAAAGAAGAGTACAAAATCTCGCAACTTAAAGAGTCTTGTGTAAGTATGATATCCTGTACTAAACAAGAGATATCTTTTTCACAAAATAACAAAACATCTCCTACTTTTGATCAGTAAAGTATCTTGTTGAGCCTCCACCAAGATTGTTTGATATCCCTCCCTACAAGAACATGAAATTTTTTTTATTACAAGACTTCATTTTGTGCATATCATAGAATTCATGGTCATTCTACTAACAAATGTAAAGCTTTGAGTAGAAAAGTCCAACATCTTAGGGAGTTTAGTGATCTTCTTATGTGGGGGCACCTCATTCCTCTAATCGATACTAATTTTTACTCTAGCATGTTTTTCATCAATCATTTTGGCTCATCCTTGTCCTGCACTAAGTGCGGGCAAGGAATTAGGCAACCTTGTCCTTGTATGTCACTTGTCTCTTTTAGCTAGTTGATCACCTATCATGTATATGTAAGAGTAAGCTTGGGATGTGGATGACATGCCTTAAGTTGGATCGCATGTGATGTACTGAGTTATACATTTTGGGGGAAACCTTCTTTTCCTTTTTCAGGTTTTGGCTACTTTAAAGTAATTCCTCACATCGAGGTGTTAGCAATTTCTTTAAAGTGGGGGTATACATTGGAATTATTTTGGCATGATCTCATTTGCATTTTTTTTCATGTTCCTTTTGTGATTTTATTTCTTCTTATGATGATGCATCCTTTTCTTTGTGGTGTCATTGGGCCCGATTTCCTCCAAGAGCATGACATTTCTTTGACTTTTCCTCTCTTAGAGACATTATGCACAATGTCCCCTAAGATGAGACCTTACATGAACTAAGCAAAATATCTTTGAACATCTCTCTTTCTTGTTGCATTTTACTTTTTTCCTTATTGTATTCATGATGGGTATAGCTTTGATATGGACTCCTTGGGGCTCACCTAGTGAACACCTAGCTTCACTAGTCCTCATGAGCATGCATTTTTCTTTTGTCCTTATCATAGTCATGGGGATATGGCTTTGATATGGACTCCCTAGGGCTCACCTAGTGAAAACCTAGCTTCACTAGCACTTGTGAGCATGCTTTTTCTTTTGTCCTTATCATAGTCATGGAGGTATGACGTTGGTATGAACTTCATGGGGCTCACCTAGTGAACACCTAGCTTCAGTAGCCCTTGTGAGCATGCATTTTGTTTGCATAGTGGACAACATATTCCACTTGTAAACCTTTTTGAATGAATAGTCTAGACCCAACCCACCACATTGGATGACTAGTCGAAGCTTGACCTGTGACATTTTCCATTTTTTTTTTTTTTCCCTTTTTCTATCCTTGATGGTGTATGTTGGAAATCTTGTTATGGCTTCATATATCATCCGCATTTGTGTTCCTTTGTGCCTATGTTGGTTTGTCATAGGATCTTGATCTTGGGGGCTTGACACTCCTCTTGATTGTTGTCATCCTATCTTACTAGAATTTGTACATTGGAACCCCTCTTGATTGGGTGGTTGGCTACTTTAGTGTGTGTTTGAAGCCAGTTCATCCTCTCACTAAAGCGGGGGCTAAATATAGTGTTATAAAATGCATACCCTTGAATTTTCACACTTGGTTGGGCCTTCCTTGCTTTATTTATGCTTCTTTATGGCTTAAATGGTCCTATTTTGCATCCACAAGCTTAATAAATTATATATTTTTATGGAAAATCCCGACAAATATCAAATGATAAATGATAATTTAATGTTTCTAGTTGTGTGTCCTTGATTTTTGGGTTGGGACTAAAATGCCACCTAGGGCATCTTTGTCCCCCAAAGGTCTTGTGACCTAGATTTTAAATGCATCTTAAATGGGCCCCTTTTTGGTGTTTGTGCCTTGAGATTTGAGCCTTGGGACTAAGATTCCACCTAGGACATCTTAGTCCTCCTTGACTTATTTTCAAGATTTAATTTCAAATATTGGTGAGATTTGGCCTCCTTTAATTAATGAATTCATATGTCAGCTTGGTGTGGTGGAATTTTAGGATATTAAGGATGAATAAGTATAAATACAATGTTCCTCCACTTATTTTAAAGACAAGCATTCAAGTATTCATTCCCAAGGAAAGTTTGTGCATTCAAGAGCATTCTATCAAGCATTTGGAGCCATCATCAAGATTCAAGCATCACGTCAAGGGTTTAGTGCATCCATTCATGTTGTTGAGCCAAGATCGTAGATGTAGCATTGAAGATCTATTTGCAACCATAGTTCACATCATATCCAAGGATCAAAGATCTACATTCTTCATGGACACTACATGGTAGATTGCAGATTTGCTTCACAAGAAATCATACAAGGTGATATCATTTATACATTTCATATTTCATACTTCATTTCATCATTTGGTTTAATTACCTACAAGGGGTTTGACCAAGGAAAACCCCCATTCACTAACAATCAATAAGTTTTTCCCTTCTTGCATATTTGTGATCACATATTTAGGTTGAAGACTTAAAGATCATTTGGAGTGAAAAGTTGCATTGCAAAGTTGTCATGTTCATGGAAACTCACCTAGAGGTTGAATTCAGAAGTTTCAAAACTTGAGATTGGAGAAGATGCAAGTGTAGACCTTGGAGCTTAGGACCAAATTCAAAGTTTTTTGAAATTTATAATGGGACTAAGACGCCACCTTGGGCATCTTAGTCCTCTTAGGGGTATTTTTATGAGATTCTTACGGATCGTATTCTGGCATCTAAAGATTTTGCATCTTCTCCAAAAAATAGCAGCAAGACTCATACAATAGTAAGGGAATCTTAGTCCTTCATAGCACTTTTTGACAACATTTTTACATTTTTGGAATCCTCATTACATTGACAGACTTCCCAAGCACACATACCCTAACTTGGTGTAGTTTAATGTCATCATTTGCACTCATTATTTTGCTTGCATTACTAGGTTTTGTGAGTTGAAAGTTAATTTTTCTTTTCCAAGCATTTGATTGGTGGTGAACCCCTAAAATCCTAAAGAACCCCCTCCTAGGTCCTCCTCATTGAGAATTGACTCACCTTGTGAGGTTCATAGTCAATCCAATTGGGACTCCTAGGACATTATTGAATGATAATAGGAGAAAATTGGTGTTCTATGACCTAGGTTATAAAGCACCTATTTTCCCATTATTCAAATATCAAGGAAACTCAATTGAAAACATACCACCCTACAATAGTATACAAAACATGGGAAGCCTTTCGACAAGACCAACACATGTAGTGGACCAACAGGGTAACATCCCATCAGAAGGATAATACATGACACAAAAAACATCATATTATGAACCTTAAAATAATGCATGATATCATAAGGGAAATCAGAAAAAAAATACACAACATTAAGGTGTACCCAATACACACTACCAAGGTATTCCTCAAAATTAACAATATCAAGGTATACCCTAAATGCATCATCAAGGTATTACTCAAGATCAACATCGGTGTACCCCAAATGCACTACCAAGGTACTCATCATATTCCACAACAACAAGGTGTACCTCAAAATCAACAACATCATTTATACCCCAAACACATCATCAAGGTATTCCTTAAGATCAATATCAAGGTGTACCCTAAATGCACTACCAATGTACTCCTCAAATTCCACAACAACAAGGTATACCTCAAACACACTATCAAGGTATTCCTCAAATTCCACAACACCAAGGTGTACCCCAAACACACTACCAAGGTACTCCTCATAATCCACAACATCAAGGTATACCCCCAAAAAAACATCATAGTATTCCACTAACCCAAAGTTAGACTCCTATTCTACAAAAACAAGGTGTACATCAAACACAATACCATAGTATCCCTCAAAATCAATATCAAGGATTTCCACACAATCAATATCAACGAGTACCTCAAAATCAATATCAAGGTGTACAACAAACTCAACATACCTGCAAAACATAGCAAGGATTCAATCTTCCTTACACACAACATGGTCATCAAGGCCCCATACCTATACACATTCCATTTATGACTGAACAAATGTCATAGGAAAACAAGGCTAAAAGACAAAATCCTCAATCAAGTGCACCAACTAACAATATAAGCATAGAAATACAAACCCTCAACCAAAGAATATCAGACATCAAAATTGGAAAGCCAAAGAAGAGCTATACTCTACAAGATATATGTCCATATCCCTTTGATCAAAACTTATCTATGTGTGTCACCAAAAAGTGTATACATTGTCTGATATGGGAACAATTGATGACAAATTGGACTTAATGAGGCCTTGATTTGGTGTTGTGAGGTGTCCACACATCCACACTAGGTCTTGGGCCCTTGTAAATCTAATAAAATACATTTATTGATGTCTTGCAAGAGTGTTGTAACACATCTTCACACTTTTCTAGGACCATAATGTTATAATTCACCTAAATAACCTTACCAAGACCTATTTCAAAATGTTGTAAAGTCTTGTAACAAAATTTCACACTTTCCTTGTCTTGTCATCAATGTTTACACCTTTCTTATGCTTCAAATGAACCCTTTATGCCCTTACAGGTCATACTTAAGTGTCCTCTTGAAGAAGGACTTGATAAAAAACATTTAATACATCTTAATATTTGACATCAACTCAAATTTTCCCAAGTGGACTAAGTCACCACATTTGGCTCAAAAATCAAAATAAATTCAAATTTCTTTTGGGTTTTTATTCTTTAAGACCTAAGGTTGGCCTGTGATGAGGTATTTTCAGGAATTAAGGCATAATTGTGTATAAATAATAGTTTTCCCCCTCAATTTTCAATCTCTCCTAACTCATCTTAATTCATAACTCATCATCATTCATGTTCTCAAGTCAAGCAAGCTAGGGTTTTAACATTCTAAGTCATCAAGATAGCTTCCTAAGACATTCAAGGGAAAAATCTTCAAATTTTGCTATAGAAAATCAAGATCAATCATCATGGAAAGGTATTAACTCCATTTTTTCATGCTTCATTACTTTGTTTCTTCATTTTGGTTTAATTACCTAAAAGGGGTTTGACCAAGGCAAACCCCCATGCCCTAACTATCAACATTTCTCTCTCTTGTCTTGTGTATTTGCAAATTTAGGTACTTTGAGGGTTTTGAAATCATTGAAGATTAGGTTGAAGACTCATTGAAGACATCTCTTTTTTGACCTAGCCAAAACATCAACAAAAAGTCACATTAAGGCCCGAAAATTAGAGTTTCAGAAGCGGACACTTGTGGGAAACTAGAGTGTAGACCTAGGGATTTTGTTTCCACCTCTAAATTTTTAGAAATTCAGAAGTGGAATAAGTCGCCACTAGTGGCGTCTTAGTCCCATTGAACCTTTTTTTAGAAATTTTTGTATATTTGGATACCCATTTCGTCGAAACGGGCTCTAGTGCAATTTTCCAAAAAAATTCTAAAAGTGGACTAAGACGGCCCCACCTAGCGTAAATGTCCTATCAGGCTTGAAAATCAATATTTCTAGAATTTAAGAGTTGCTTCAAGTTTTCAATACATTTCCAGGTGCACACCTTTCATTTCACAGCTTTCTATTAAGTTTTGTTTGCATTTTTAGATCATTTATCATATGTTTTCATATCACAATGTGTTTTCTAGTATTTCACATTCCTTAGATTTAGCATCAACAAGTAATTTCTTTTATCAATCTCTTATATTCATACATTACATTTAGGCATATTTCACCCACTTCACATCAATCCTTGAGTGTTTACATTGCATTTTGGCCCATCTTTCTCCTTTTAGGAAAAAAACCCTAGAAGTGCAAGAAAGACCCTTGGGTGCCAAAATCTTTGTTTACATTTTGGTGAACCCACTTTTTGAATACCTTATTGTATGATTTTTAGTCTTTCATCATATATCTAGCTCACATTGATCTTTCATTAGGATTTTCATGGATTAGTTTGCATGCTAGGTTTCAAGTTTTGCATTCATAACAAGTGCATTTAGCTTGCATTTTTTACATCTAAAATCATTAAAAGTTTCTAAAAATTTCCATTTTCATCTTAGAAGTACATTATACCACATCAAAAACATCAAAACGCATTGAAAATTCTTGAATTTTTTTCCAAAAACCCGAACTGGGACTAAATCGCCAATTTGGGCGACTTAGTCCCTGTCTTGATTTTTCATTGATAGTTACAGTGTCAAAAACCTTATTTTTGTGCTTCATAATCTTCCTAGTATCATATACCATAATGATAGAAAATTTTGGGAACAATTTTTTTATGCATTTAGGTCAAAAACATCAATTTAGGTAGTCATTTTTGAAATCATTTCAATTACGTGCATTTTTACATCCTAAATCATTGAAACTCTCAAAAATTTTACATGTGCATCTTAGGTCTGCATTATACAGTATAGAGACCATCAAAACCCATTAGAAAAATCCCTATTGTGACTAAGTCACCACCTTGGGCGAATTAGTCCTTGTTCACCCCTGAAACAACCTTTTACAGAGCTGAAAACCCTATTTTTAAGCTTTTATTTCATGCCATTACCTATCCGTATCAATTGGCTAAATTTTTGTAACATGCATTTCATCAAATATAGCCTAAAATAGCTCATTTCATGCATTGTTTCATTTCACATTTACATTTCCCACATTTCATTTTTCAAATTATTGCATATTATAATCAACAACTTACTTTGTTTTAAATCTGAAAATTACATATAAATCATTGCATTTCCCTTTATTTACTTTTGTATAACATGTTCTTTAGATGTTCCTTTGATTTAATTAAACATGGATTTTATAAGCATAACATCCCCTCTTATGAGTTTTATTTTGATTACAACAATGAGGAACATGTTAGTCTTGACCACATCATTACATTACCCATTGGTGCAAATGGAAGCATAGACAATCATCACACACATACTTGTTCTTCTCCCGGTACCTCTCCTATTAGTGATGAAGGTATCTTGGTGAAGGAAGTTACAAGTCTTGAGGGTCTTGATTTTCCATCTCCTTATTCCCCTTTGGAAGATGTTAGACAACAAGAACATGAGGTCATAGAAACATTCTTAAACATCACCTTACCTAGTCTCCACAACTATGAAAATCATACTTTTCTATCTCCTAATATCCCTCCTCAATGTAAAGAGGATAGGTTGGTCTTAGAAGCTAGACATCCCTATTGAAAATCATGAAACCCTTGATCCTCCCTTCCTTAATGCTCCTGCCATTTGGGATAATCTATTTGACAACCATATTGGTCTTTCACTTGATGCCTCCCCCACTTGTGATGAAGCTACTTTACAAACCTCAAACTTGGATGAACATATTAAAAGCTCTCCTAGTTAGGAAGATAATATGGTACAAGAGAATGAGACCTTACAAACAACCGTTAATCAACTAGAGTCTTCTTCTCCTCTCCCCACTATCAATCATCAAACACATTCAGCCATTAATAATTCCCTTAGCTGTGATGAAGTTAGTTTAGATGAACCGAGTCTTAATTGTAAAGAACATGAGGTTTTTTGTTGTCCTAAACACTTTCTTTCTAGGGAGAATATCATAATACAAGGAAAATATAACATTGATAATAATATTAGGCCCTTGAAAAGTGATGAAGAGCCTATGTTAGACTCTCATTCACCAAGGGATGCTAATATTATTCAACCTCAACTCATCCTTTATCCCCCTTCACACAAACAAACTCAAAATAAACCTAAAATCTTCCTCTACCCACCTCATGATAATGTATCACAATAACTAAGTCATAATACCGTTGCTCATACATATAACATTCATAATAATCTGCAACCACCACAACCAACCCCGACCTCTTTACCTTTCCCTAATCCACCTAGTGCTCATCACTTCATCCCACACACCAAGGAGTATAATCTTGTTGAACAACTAAAAAACTCCTGCTAAAATCTCATTATGGGACCTAATTCAAGCCTCCCCTTACTATCACAACATGATCCAATCAACCTTACAAAAAGTTTCTATCCCTTCTAATGCACAACCAAATGACATAACAACCATGATCCAAGGAATAAATGTTGACATTATTTTCCACCAAAGTGAACTCCACAAATCTTTCATGATCATTGCTTGATACAATTAGATAGGGATAAAGAGAACCCTTATTGACAATGGCTCAACCCTTAATTTATGTAGCGTAAACCTTTTGGATAGGCTTCATGTGGATAAGTCACAAATTTAACCTGAATCTTTATCTAATAAGGGATTTGACAATGTTGAAAAGACACCACTTGGTGTGATCACTTTACCTATTATAGTTGGAGAAGTCACATTGAACACACAGATACAGGTTATGCCTCATGATCTTTCACATAACCTTCTTCTAGGTAGGCCATGGATTCATGCTATGAATGGTGTGCCTTCCACTCTTCATCGAAAAATGAAATACATCTACAATGGAAAAGTGTGCATAATCAATGTTGATCATGAGCCTTATAGTGTCTTGCAACTTGAGAAAAACAAAGAGAACCCCTTGAACACATTAACACCAACCACACAAGTGGAACCTGCACAACAAAAGGAAAAACAACAACATAGTGAACAAGCCATGAAGCAATTAGACAATGATTGGAGTTCTTTGGATTTTGATCATGACTAAACATGGATGAGTATAAGATCATACAAAAAAATTTAAATAGGGAAAAAAAAATGCAAACAACCCTTTGAAAGCATCCACCTCAACCACTTTAAACAAAGAAGCAAACTACACAACAACCTTTGATGAACACAATAATGAAAAAACACCTGATTCCAAAGCAATGAAAAAGATTTATGGAAAAGGCTATGAGCTTATGAAACAACTTGGCTATAGTGGAAAAGGATGTGGTGCTAACAAACAACATATTTGCAACCCTACAGATCCTATCACACAATAAATGATTCATGGTCTTGGTTACTGTCCTTTGATAGAAGTAATCAATCCTTCACTCAACATCAACACTCTCACACAACATTCTTCTAAGCCAACTTTAATTGTAAAAATTTTTGAACTCATCGACACTAGTGGTCTTGAAAACCATCCTTTACAAAACATGACACAAACAACAAACTCTTTGCTTAATGTTGATGTCATCACGTAAAACACTAATGAATTGAATTCATTAGATTTTACACCCTCCTATAAAGGAGAGAACCAAATCTCACAATCTAAATAGTCTTGCATAGGTATGACATCTTGTATATCCAAGCAAGAGGTATATTTTCCACAAACTACAAGACCACCTTCTACCATAGATCAAGTGGGTATCTTGTTGAGACTTCTCCAAGATCACTTGATCACCCTTCCTCCAAGAACTCGAAAGAAATTCTATTACAAGACATCATTTTGTGCATATCATAGAGTTCATGGCCATTCCACTAATGAATGTAAGGCTTTGAGTCATAAAATCAAACATTTTTAGGAGTTTTGTATGATTCCCTCTGTGGGGCACCTAGTTCCTCTAATTGATATTGATTATCACTCTAGCATGCATTTCATCAATCATTTTGGCTCACCTTTATCCTACACTAAGTGGGGGCAAGGGTTTAATAGCCTTGTCCTTGTATGTCACTTGTGGTTGCCTCCTTTGGCTAGTCATTAACCTTTCATGAACATATAAGAGAAATCTTGGGATATGGACAACATGCCTTAAGTTGGCTCCCAGGTGACATACTACCTTATTCATGATGCAGCTTATTAGAAACATATGACTTGGCATAGGGATTTCTGACTAAGCTCTCATGTATCCTTCTACTTTAAATCAATTACTCATAGTACTAGTGTTAAAAACCACTTTAAAGTGGGGGCATACATCACCACTCACATTTCATTGTGTGATTTTATTTTTCTTTCGATTTCCTCTATTAGAAGCATTAGGTACAATTTTCTATAGGATGAGACCTTGCACTTGTCCTCTCTTGAAAACAAGATGAGACCATTGGCACTTATCCTCTCTTGGAGACATTTGGCATGATGTTACCTAAGATGAGACCTTACACGAATTAAGCAAAATCCCTTTGAACATTCCTTACACTATCTTGCATTTACAATGTCTATGAGTGTCAAGCATACAAAATTTTTCTTACCTCGTAGAGCTCAAAAATCATTTTCTGTTGTGGCACCTTATTAAATTTATTAGGAGGTATAACTTTGATAGGGTTGAGCAAGAAGCCCATTCCAAGGCATGACTTTCCCCATAGCCACCTATGTGTTTTGTGAGTACATACCAACTAGCGTATGTTTCTCACCCTTTGGCATTCTCAACCAGTGGACAACCAAGAGTTTTGTTAGCCTAGAGTGAGTATACATTTTCTTATTTCAAACAAAAAATCCTAGATATAATCCACAACGCGTTGGACATACAGTTAAATCTTGAACCACCCCAATTTCATTTCCTTCTAGTTCTTTCCATTGTATGATCATGTATCTTTTCTTACTGCAAATCATTCACCTTGCATGTGTCTTTTCATGCTTATGTTGGATTGACTTAGGATCTTGGATCCTAGGGGCTTGCACAACCTCTTTTGATCTTTTTCATTCTTTGTTTTCCGCATTGGTAAGATTGGACTCTGCTTGAATGGCTACTTTAGCAAGAGTTTCAAGCAAGCTCATCCTCTCACTAAAGTGGGGGCTTAATGTGTCACCAAAAAGTGTATACCTTGTTTGATATGGGAACAATTGATGACAAATTGGACTTAATGATGCCTTGATTTTTTGTTGTGAGGTGTCCACACATCCACACTAGGTCTTGGGCCCTTGCAAATGTAATAAAATACATTTATTGATTTCTTGCAAGAGTGTTGTAAGGTGTTGTAGCACATATCCACACTTTTCTAGGACCATAATGTTATAATTCACCTAAATAACCTTACCAAGACCTATTTCAAAGTGTTGTAAAGTCTTGTAACAAAATTTCATACTTTCCTAGGCTTGTCATCAATGTTTACACCTTTCTTATGCTTCAAATGGCCCCTTTATGCCCTTATAGGTTATACTTAAGTGTCTTCTTGAAGAAGGACCCGATAAACAACATTTAATACATCTTAATCTCCAACATCCACTCAAAATTTCCTAGGTGGACTAAGTCACCACCTTGGGTGACTTAGTCCCATTTGGCTCAAAAATCAAAATAAATTCAAATTTCTTTCGAATTTTTATTCTTTAAGACCTAAGGTTGGCCTGTGATAAGGTATTTTCAAGAATTAAGGAATAATTGTGTATAAATAAGAGTTTTTCCCCTAATTTTTCAATCTCTCCTAACTCATCTTAATTCATAACTCAATCATCATGGAAAGGTATTAACTCCATTGTTTCATGCTTCATTACTTTGTTTCTTCATTTTGGTTTAATTACCTAAAAGGGGTTTGACCAAGGAAAACCCCCATGCCCTAACAATCAACATTTATCTCTCTTGTCTTGTGTATTTGCAGATTTAGGTATTTTGAGGGTTTGGAAATCATTGAAGATTAGGTTGAAGACTCATGGAAGACATATCTTTGTTGACCTAGCCAAAATATCAACAAAAAGTCACCTTCAGGCCTGAAAATCAAAGTTTTAGAAGCGAACACCCGTGGGAAACCAAAGTGTAGACCTAGGGCTTTCATTTCCACCTCTGAATTTTTATAAATTCAAAAAGTTTCCACTAGTGGCGACATAGTCCCAATGAGCCTATTTTTTTGATAATTTTTTGTATATTTGGATACCCATTTGGCCAAAACGAGCTCCAATGCAATTTTCCAAAAAATTTCCAAAAGTGGACTAAGACGCCCCACCTGGCGTAAATGTCCTATCAGGCTTAAAAATCAATATTTCTAGAATTTAAGAGTTGCTTCAAGTCTGCAATACATTTCCAGGTGCACACCTTTCATTTCACAACTTTCTATTTAGTTTTGTTTGCATTTTTAGATCATTTATCATATGTTTGCATATCACAATGTGTTTTATAGAATTTCACATTCCTTAGATTTTGCATCAACAAGTCACTTCTTTTATCAGTCTCTTACATTCATACATTACTTTTAGGCATATTTTTCCCACTTCACATTAATCTTTGAGTGTTTACATTGAATTTTGGCCCGTCTTTCTCCTTTTAGGTGAAAAACCCTAGAAGTGCAAGAAAGATTGTGAAAATATTTGTTTACACTATGATACCTTTCCCCAAGAGCTTTGAAATACCAAAATTTGACAAATATAGTGGAAGAGAGGATCCAATAGATCATGTGTGAGAATTCTTAGTAGCTTGCATGGATCTACAATGCAATGATACCTATTTAATGAGGCTTTTTCCATGAAGTATCGGTAAGGCCGCTATTGAGTGGTTCTCTTGTCTATTGCTTGGTATCAAAGCATTCAATGAGTTTCCAGAAAAAATTTCCAAGATAATTTCTCATACAACATAGAGCATGATATAATTATCCTCGATCTCTACAAAATTAAACAAATCCAAGGGGAATCATTTGGTTTGTATCTACATAGATGGAGACACAAAGCCAACAAATGTAAATGGCCTGTTCTCAAGAAACAACTCGTAGACAAATTTTTCTCTAACATACACATGGACATTAACTACCAACTCACTGTATTATGCCCTAGTAACTTTAAGGAGACTTGATTTTTTTTTTCTCATCAAAAGAGCTCTCATCGCAAGGGGAGTAGTTAAACTCTACAACCCTAAGGACCAAGCTTCTAGCTCAAACGATAAACCAAAAATATGGGAAAAGAGAAAAAAATTAATTAATGATGGAGTGGTTGATGCTAATGTTGTACAAAACATACAAACTCTCAATGTACCACAAAACAATGTTCAAACAACACAACAAAGCTATACTCCAAATAATGTGCCAAAAAACCAACTTAATTATTCTCAAAACAACCAACCAAATAACCAACAACCAAATCAAGGATAGGATAACCAAAGGAGGCACCAAGGCAATATAACCAACCTAGAAGAAAATTCACTCCATTGGGAGAGCCCCTTGAGATAATTAGGTGTAAACTGGTCCAAACAAACCTTATCAAGCTTAATGAAACAATGAGCTATGATGAGCCAAACTTCAAACCCCCTTGGTATAATGAAAATGAAAAATGTGAATTTCATAAGATAAAGGGTCATACCACAATCAATTGCACGAGGATCAAAAACATCATGCAAGACTTAATAGAAAAAGGAGAATTTGGCATAGAATGTCATCTTGGAAATAAAGACTTAAAAATTTGCGAGGTTCCAATCCTTGACAATTCTAGGGGAAATGACAAGGGTAAAGGGAAAGATTACCATAAATCCAACTTCACCTATGATGAAGTCATAGGAACCATTTCTCAAGCTGATCATATCATGAATGTTATAATCATACTAGGAAAATATTCTGAGTGTAAGGTAGCTACACGAAGAGGAAGAGTTACAATCCAAGGATCCCCACCCCAAGAAAACACCATAGTAAAGCTATCAAATGACTACAAAATTGTGGAATAATTAAAGAAAACTCTTGCATTAATCTCCATCCTTGAGCTTTTAAAGTTGTCATGAGCACATAAAGAAATCTTGGAGAAAACTCTTATTGAAACATCAGTCTCTAATGACCTTAATGTTGATTAGTTTCAAGCCATGGTTGGTAACATCACCTCCACCCATCACTTGGTCTTTTCTAAGAAAGAAATTCCACAAATATCTTTCCATAATCAACCTCTCTATCTAGAAGGTTGTGTCCATAAACAAGGTCAAGAGAGTACTGATAGATAATGGTACATGATTAAACATTTGAACCCTAAAAATAGTAAAGAAATTGGGATATTATGATGACATAATAGAAAAAAAAAGTATCACTGTTAGAGCTTATAATGATACAGAGAGAAAATCAGAAGGAACAATCAAACTTCCCATTCAAATAGGACCAATGATAGTAGAGACAACATGTCAAGTATTGGATCTTGAGCTAACCTACAACCTTCTCTTGGGATGACCATGGATCCATGCCTTAAAATTAGTTCCTTAAACATTCCATCAGTGCTTAAAATTTCCTCACAATGATAAGGAAGTTACAATATATTTTGACCCTGAACCTTTTCATTACTATGCATACTTAGAGGAGAAATACGAAAAGATTCTTCAATTAACTAGAAAAGCCATACCTTTCCACTCTTTTTCATATGTTGACCCTTCATCGCTAGCTTCTTCCTCCACAACACCTCCATCAACTGAGCCACCAAAATATGATCTCAAGATCCAAGTAATTGATAAGGGCTATGGATAATACCATTTCAACCAATAATTTTGCATTGGAATGCTTCCCCCAACACCAAAGACTTACGAAGACCGAGAGAGATCAAGCATGTTCAAGTTGTTATAGTGGAATTCAAACCCACCATTTTCACCAAGTAGGGAAAAGCAATTACCTCCCCTACCTATTGATAAAAAAATAAAGGATATCAAATAGCAAAAATATGGGGTTCATGGGAAAAGGTGGTCTTGGTCCACATGAACAAGGTATAAGAGAACCAGTTATCATAGAAAAGTGTAAGAATAATCTTTGACTAGGTTATGGCTCAGTAGAAATTATTAACTCAAGCACCAAAATAAATTCTTATGAGGAAAGATCTCCTTCTACCACTATTGAGACATTAGATCATTACAACCTTATAAACAATGACTTGTATTGTGGAGAAAGTGTTTTTCTATCTAAATGTGCAAAACTAAACTAGAAATGTAAAATAAAAGAAACACAAGACCACCTCGTGATTAGCCTAAGTTAAGCACAAGTAAAGGAAAGCTAAAACAAGAACGATTATACCTTTGCTTGTGTTGATTCCTTGGTTGGCCCTTGATGGAGATTTGGCTATGTGCTCCTTTGATGGAAATATTATGAAAGGTGAATGGAAGATGTGGTGGATACAATGAGGAATGCAATGAGTAAAAGTGGATGCAATGAAGATGAAAGCTAGTGCAAATTCAAAAGGATATGATGGCTTGAAAATTCGAGAGCATAAGGGTGCTAAAATTCTTAAGTTGTTAAAATGAATGAGGAGAGGGGGGTATTTATAGAAGAAATTGAATTCTCTAGAGAATTCAATGGTCCAGATTAAGCCACCATGGCCAAGATGAAGGGTTATGGCAAGTTGAGGAATCACAAGCCCTCACATCTTGACATGTGGAGGGTGAGGTGTCTAAGGATATGATGAAATGAAAAGAGGTACAAGTGAGGTGGAAGAAGGACAAATTATGTGGAAGAAGGACAAGTACTTTGAAAGTACTTTGGGAGATGAGAATATTTCCTCAAAAGAGAACTTCTTGTCCCCAAGTGAGAATGAAAATGACACTTGAATAATTTTAGAATTCCTCAAAAATCTCCATGGGGAAGAGGGAAGTAGTTGGAGAAATAAAGTGAATTAAAAATTCACATGATTGGAAGAATCTAGTGGATAAGACAAGGTTCCAAAAAAGGTAGGATTTTGACACATGTGAGTGATGTGACAAGTCAAAGGTTTTAGAACTTGCATGGGAATAAGGAGAGTCTTAGAAAGATAAATGTGAATTAAAAATTCACATGGGAAAGAGAGGAGTCTTGGATGAATAAATTTGAATTAAAAATTCACACAGGGAAGAGGGTCAATACTAAATGTGGAATATGTAAAGGTTGACCAAAAAGGTATTCTAATTGTGGCAAGGTGATTAGATTAAGGTTGTGCAAATACATGATTAAGGAAAATAATAAGGGAATAGAAGCAAGTGGAAGATTATGGAGGATGTGACACTAATCTTGATTAAGTGGTGCACATCCTAATCATGGATTAATTAATTTAATCTGGATTAGAAGAGGATCATGGAGGATGTGACAAGGAGAGAAAAGAAGAATTCAAAATTCAAAAAGGGCAAATGACTAAATTAAATAAATTGGTTTGTTTATTTAATATAGAGAAGAAAAGGTGTAAGGTAAATTATTTAATTGTTAAATGAAATACCTTAGGAACCTTAGCCAAAAGATGAAATATTAATTAAATATTATTTAATTAATATTGATGAAATTGATGAATAAAGTAGATGATTTTGACCATGTGGGAGTGGTCAAATTTGGATGTCTACATTTTTTTCCCTCCTCGAAATATTGTTAGAATAACAGTGTTTCGAAGAAAAGAAAACATAGATGACCCTATGGAGGAAGTGACTAGAAAAATATGCCCCAGTGTGGGAGAGGCCTTGTGAGTTGCCCAAATGGAGGGAAAAAGAGGGAGATGCCTCAATGTCGCAAAGGAATGACCATGACGGAGGACTGAGTAAGCCCTCTCAAGAGGGCGGTCGAGGAAGAAAAAGGGGCCCTGGGTGACTTCTTGATAGGAAGAAATAGAAGACACAATTGGATAGAGCTCAAAAAATCAAGAAAATTTGACTTTTGAATGGAGTCAAACAAACACACGATTTGCAAATGGCGGCCCCAAAAAGTTGAAGGATTAGTTGAATTAAAATAATTTCAAATAAAAGGGAAAAAACATACCTTTCATTTAAAAAGGTTAAAATGGGAGGGAAAATTTATATAAGGTAATTTGAGAAATTATCACCTCTCATTTGCATAGTAGCAGTTGAGTGAGAGAGAGAGAAGAGGAGAGGAAGAAGATGAGTAACCAAGATGTCAGAGAACTATGAATCAGACATTATCCACTAGGGGGACAAGGTATGACATTTTTTTCACGAGCATGTGGTTCCATGCCAGGTTAGGTTCAAAACTCCTTTTGTTATTTTTAAGCATTTTAAATGATTTTTTTTTTAAGGTTTATGCTTATTTGAGAATCTAGGTTTTGAGTTTGGGGTAGGTTAGAAAAATAGGTTGGGGGAAAAATGTTGATTTTTCCAAATGGGTTGGGGGAAAAATGTTGATTTTGCCAAATGGGTAGGAAAAACTACATGTTAGAGGTATGTGAAGGGGGGAGTGGATTTTCCTAACAAGAGGGTAAATGTACCCCAAAAAACAAAAAACAACTACCCGAAAAGGGCAAGGGGGACAAAAGGGGAAGGTGGGCACCCTAGGAGGGGCCTGTCTGCCCCTTTCCTGGGTAGGTTTTCCCTAGGAGGGGTGGGTCTTCCCCTCGCCTAGGGCAGGTCCTCCCCTCGAAGGGTGAGATTTCCCCAAGAGGGGCAGGTCCACCCCACCTCAGGGTGGGTCCGCCCAAGGGAGGGTGGATTCACCCCTAGCTGGGATGGGTCTGCCCCACCCCGAGGTGGGTCCACCCTGAGCTTGGGGTAGATCTGCCCCAAGCTCAGGCAGGTTCACCCATTGAGCCGAGACGGGTCCACCTTGGGCTAGGGGAAAGTTTTCCCAACAAGCTAGGGTGGGTTTGCCCAATGCCAGGGGGCAACCAGGAGGACAAGCAGAAAAGATAAAAAAGACTAGGAAAAAGACGAGCCAAGAGAGGGGGAGAGGAAAGATTAGGAAAACAATAGTCAAGGGTCAGGAGAGAGATGAAAAGGTAAGAAGACTAAAATGTGGGATCATTATGGATGCAAATTTTTGACTCACTACAAACACACAAGAGGCACTCATCGGTGTTGGTGGCGATGACTGTGGGCATGACCAAAGTGGATCACGTAGCTTTGGAGCATGCAAGATTGTTGCACTTATTAAGCTACCCGACAATTAGGGCGCATCAAACTATGCTGACAATGCTCATAGAGCGATGGAGCTCAGAGACATCAATGTTTCATCTTCTGATAGGGGAGATGACAGTGACACTAGAGGATGTATGACACATTTTGAGGCTGCCCATAGTGGGGCACCTAGTGAGTGAGGTGACATCGACAAGGGCTGAGCTGGATCACATCGTATGGGTGTTGTTTGGGTGAGATGACCTACCTGTGCAGAGAGGGATGTTAGATGTGGATCGATGTCTGTCATTGAGGGTGCCACCATTACCACTATATTTGTGTGGGCTGATCAATGGATTACTGCTGCTAGACCAGAGCAGGCGCTTTTGTAACTTGAGGTTTATGGAGGCGATTTGACACATTGTTGAGTGTAGAGGGGGCTAGTTTTCATGGGGTACATGCATGTTGGCGTAGCTGTATAGGGACATGCACATCATCTGTTACCGAGAGGTGCTTAGGGTGATGCATGCGACCTATTGTAGGTATGGGTCTAGGAACACATTAGAGTTGCAAGCCAGGAGTGGTGAGGGTAGGACAAGCGAATGAGACGACGTCGTAGCTTGGTGGTATGATTAGGATGAGGGCTAGATTTTGCATTATGAGGGCCAGGGGGATGTAGATAGATGGAGGAGGGCCTCGGATGACCTACGAGAGGGGTAAATATTTTGGCGGCCATACTTTTTTTAGCGGTTTACAAGATGGAGGGAGGATGAAGAGAGACAATGAAACTACTTCTCAACTAGATGCTTCTTAGTTGGGAGGGAGCCCCACATGGTGGAGGCACATAGGTCAAACAGAGTGGCCAAATAGTTTGGGATTGTTCAAGATATCCCAGAGGGACCAAACATGTTTTGGTGGCTCACCTGAGAGCGACCATGGGGAGAGCCGATTTTTCCAAGGTTTGCTATAGAGCATTGTGTTGATGGTGTTTTCTGCACAAAAACAACTCAGACAAGATACAAATATCCTATATCTCTTGAAAAGTTAGTCTCTATCAACAAACCTCAAGAAACAACCCCAAGGTCTCTAGTGTTAGGTCTTGACAATGCATAAAACAACTTAGTGATAAATGTGAAATTGCTAGTAATCACAAGGGGCCTTACACATGAACAATACTAGAAGCATACTTTCATTAGATGCAACAATATGGTGATGCTTTTAATCCTAAAACTAACCCAGATTTAAAATAAGCAACAAAAGAGATAAGGGTTTCAAAGAGATCCTAATGCTAACACCTAAGATTAATCACAATAATGATGAATGTTACAAATGGACAGATCCCCCAATGAAACCAATCTCTGCTTTATCAAGGACAAACCAATAACTACACAAAGATGGTGCAATCATGTAAGGAAACTGAAAGATTTTCAGACCATGAATACCCATGAACATAAACAAGCATCCACAATTGAACTTAGAAAAATATGAGGCCCAAACTAACTTTACAAAACAATTTATAGTTAGTAAATTGCTAAAAGTATGGATCAGAGATCGATCAACATCATTAACATTTCACCATTATCATAAAAGAACTAAAAACTAACATCTAACATTGAGAATTGAGAACAAGAAACCATGAACTATTGGAGATAAATACAAAGTTTTCCAAATCAACAACTCAATTGCATTACTTCTCCAACATTACATAATGATTTCAAGTCTCTCCTCTCCTACAACTACTAACTTCTCCTAACTTGGCCAATTTTGGCTTTCTACAACTTATAATCAATTGGTCTTTTATAGAAAATTACATTTTGAACCAATGGCATGGATTTAATTCATCCAATGGCATAAATTACAGTTCTAGAAGCATCTAACTGTTACATTTAATTTGGGAGCTCATGGTACATCATCCAATCAATTGCATTCAGTTGCATTATGGCCCAATGACATCAATTTTGAGAAAATCCTCATTAGACAATAAATACAACTTCGCATGTCTTTCCTTGTTAAATGCACATCTCTAATTGGTATACAGCTAGTGGCACAGATTCTTATGTAGACCCCACTTTTTTAATATTTGAGTTGAACTTTTCCAGAATTTCCCTTTTGGCATGAATCCATGTGCAAGTCCCCCTTTTGATTTATTTAATCATGAAAAATAGATATCATCATTATTAGCTCACATGTTAAAAATCTAATCCATATTAAACTTAAATATTGGCCTTCTAAAAAAAACTTTCCATTTTTGGAAAAAAAATATTTTCAAATTTTTTCCATTTTAAAATTTCAAAAAAAATCCATTTTGGAAAATTTCATTTTTGGAAAAAATAAAATAAAATTCATTTTCGGAAAAAAATTCCATTTTTGGAAAATTTCGAGATTTCCATGGCCAAGCGGAAATAACACAACCTTCTCAATTACATGCATTCTAGGGAAAAAAACAAGGCGACGGAAATTTCAAGGATTTCCAAGGGTGAGGGAATTCCACGGGGTCCATGAAATCCCCGAAGTGCAACAATAACCTTAAGAAATTCAAGAGGTTGACAGAAATCCGAGATTTTCGTATAGGGACAAAAATCCCGGAAATAGGGGATTTCCATCAAGGATGGAAATACCCAAAATTAGGGGATTTCCATCAGGGATGGAAATTCCTAGATTTCCAAGCAAGGTAAAAATCCCCTAAACTCCATAACTTTGTTTCTAGAAGGAATTTTTAAAATATTCAAAAAGCAGCCCTGCCTAATTTTCCATCCTCTATCCACAGGTGCAAAAAAATACATATAACATTGAAAATTTACTTCAAAATCAAAATCTCTGAGGTGCAACAATTATGGAAATTCAAGAGGCTGACGGAAATTGAGGATTTCCGCATAGGGATGGAAATCCCGGATTTCCAAGCAAGGTCAAAATCCCCTAAACTCCATAACTTTTTTTCTAGAAGGAATTTTCAAAAAATTCAAAAAGCAACCTTGCCTAATTTTTCGTCCTCTATCCAAGGGTGTAATTTTTTTTACATATGATGTTGAAAATTCACTTCAAAACCCCTATTTTCAATTCCAAGGTAGACGGATTTCCCCTAGAGCCTCAAAATATTGCCTTCATCAAACCCAACCTTGAATTAATCCCAAAATAACCTCCCAAGAAGAGCAAAACTGAAAAATTAACCAAGCCAAGATGTAGAGATGAAAAATAAAAAAGAGGGTCCCCACCTTTGGTGGGGCGTGTGTGAAAACTACACAACACACTGGGATACATTATATCTAGTGCCCTACTCGAGGAGGGCCATGGGGGAGGTAGATGCAGAGGTGACAGGGTGATACACCAAGTGGTTCCACAACCATCGATGGGAGAGGATTACACCTAAGGAGCCCATTGTGGGGGCCTCAGGATTTAGATCAAAGGATGAGCAATTATTGGCTAGTTAGGGGACAGGGAGGAGGGGACAATAGAGGAGAGGTCATGAGGCAGCTAGGGTAGCAGGAGGATATGAGGGCTACAGGATAGTAGGATAGAGGACAGGGTGAGGCTAGGGCCGCATGATAGCCGAAGAGGATGATGAGGAGGAGGAGATAACAGAGGAGGCATAGGGTGAGGATTGATGCAGAGGAGGTATGGATAGCGCAACAATAGGGAGATAGGAGAGGGTTAGAGGTTGAGATGTTGGATGTGCCTGAGGTGGAGGTGGGAGTTATGGGACAATAGACGAGGGCAGGGAGTAAAGGACAATTGAGGAGAGCTCGGGTGGAGAGCAAGGCTAAGTAGGAGGATGCAGGGGCTGGAGGACAACAAGATGGATAGGTGCAGACCCTGCAAGGAGAGATGGAGGTAGCATAGGCATAGATATAGGCCTTACAGAGGGAGAGGGATGTAGCATAGAGGTAGATAGAGACTGTGTAGGGGGAGAGAGATGTAGCAAGGATGCAGGTGCAGACTTTGTAGAAGGAGAGGAATGCAATAGTGTCTCAGGCAGAGATAGCAGAGAGAGATGTAGCACAAAGGTAGGCATAGGGTGATGGTGATGAGATGAGGATAGTGGTATAAAGACTACAGGTAGAGTTACAAGCTATGCATGCACATATGCAGGAGGAGAGGGATAGGGCCATAGAGCATATATCATGGCTGGGAGTAGAGAGATTAGCTAAGGTTGGCATAGGATGCATGGACACAGGAGAGGGGAGTCATCAGCAGAGATAGAGATAGATATAGGCATGAGCATAATGCAATCAGGTATTAGGCTACAGAGAGAGATGAGTACATGAGGGAAGCATCCTTCTAGATGTGTGCTTATCAGCAGGTAGTTATAGACCCGACACAACGTACAACTCACTATGTCTGATAGGTGCCTCAAATGCCTAGACCATCCCAGTCGCTAGGGACACGTACCCGCAGATACAATGACTATCAGGTGACTCCTCCACGTAGAGGACCAGTGCCTGACTCTCCATAGGGGTCAGACGTGGGAAACTTATTTGGCCAATGACAAAATACTAGGTTTTGATAGGTGTAGGGTGGATGGACAGTACAAAGTAGCAGTGGTTGCATTTGATTCTGATCCTTGTACTTGTATTTTATTCTGTGATTAGGATGGATATGATATTTATTTTGATGATATTGATGGACATTATTATGGGCTATGTGATGGACAATTGATTTTAATATTTATATGATATGTGACAACCCTTATTGACACCATGTTATGTATGTGATGGATGATTCTATTTATGCATGGGTTTGTTTATGTTTTTATGATGGATGCTCATGATGATGTATATTGGTGCCTATATGGATGAGATATATGAAATGATGATTAATGTGTTTAATGCAGGATGTGATGAATAATTTATGATTTCATGTGTGATGGATATGAACCTAACAATTTTTAATGCGAGTGGCGAAATATGGAAATGTATGGATATAAAATGGATCTAGGATGTTTAGAATAATGAAACATGATTAATCTTAATCAACCTAATATGAGATGATAATGCAACATGGGATAAAATACAACAAACCTAAATGAAAATAAACTGATATCTAATGAAATGCAACATGAACATAGGTGTGAATAAGGACTTGCATGGGAAGGATGGGTAGACAGTGTGAAACTACACCTACCAAAATCGTAGGTATCTTGAGAATAATAGGAGAAAAAGAAGGTGAATATTTGCACAACCAAAATCATAGGTCAATGGATAGGGGTAAATGCAATGCAACAAATGTGATTATGAAATGTAATCCTAATTTAATTTTCCATCTTCAGAGCATTGATTTTTTTGCTATAGCATAAGACACCAGGTGCCAGGGTATATGAAACCCAAGCAAGTTAGTGTCTAATGCAAAAAAAAAACACAACAAACAAGGTTATCTCAACACCCCCAAAGTGACAAAGACTTTGGTTGGGCCATGCAAAGGGATCACCACAAGAATAGAGGGATGCCCCAATGTAACACAGGATCATGGGGATCCTGGTGGGCACTACGTGGGAAAACCCAACAGACAACAATAAGAAAAGATCAAGATATGCCCCTATGTCAACCAATCAAAACACACCATAATATGATAGATCATGGCGATCGTGACTAGTTGTTATAAGGAGCTCAAATAATAAACAAAAACCAAAAGCATAAAAAAGATCACAGTCAATTTAAAATGTCCTTTTCCATAGGATCAAGAGGATGGATGGGGTTGATAAGGTATGTTAGGAAGGATACATCATGTTGAGACCGAAGATGGATACTAAACAAAGATGACCCATAGAACATAGGATATTTGATACTAACTAGATTTTCTGATACTAGAGGATCTCGTTTGTGAAGAACCAACTAGATAGGGACACACTTGACAACACAAGACAAGATACATGATGCAAGACACATCCTAATGACCTAGGGGCTGTGGGGGATGATCAAAGATTAGCCTTGCCTATGTGAAAGTGTAGAGCCCTCATAGTTCAGGAAAAGACCATGGATAAAAGTGGAAAGATGACCAATGGAGATGAATGATGGATGACTAGGGACATGACATAAACAAAGAAATATCCTTGGGGGTGGATCAAATGATCGACCTTGCCTACATGAAAGCACAGGGGAAACGTAGTTTGGAAAAGGACAAATGACAACTAACCATGAATAAGGGTGAAAAGGGGACAATGGAGACAGATGATGGATAACTGAAACAGGACGACCAAAATGTCCCGAGCATGGACCAAATGATTAGCCTTTCCTACATGAAAGCGCAAGGGAAATGTAGTTCGACAAAGACTAAAAAGACTGACATGACCAGATGAGTTCTACGTGGAGATCAAAACAATGCATGATTCTAGATGATGAAGGAAGGATGACACGACTAATGACACAAGCTTAGATGGGGATAAAATATCAGGCTAATGGGTAGCAGATAATCGTCCAATGCTCAACCAAAATATACCAAGCGTCCAAGGACAAGATGCAGATGAAGTGATGAGATAGGATAGGATGTCATGAATTGGATATGAGGATAGGAGACATGCAGTAACTAGGACATAAGGTAGATAATGATTAGTTCTCTAAGGTTGATGCCTGTTACTAGGTTTTCACCAACCATACCTATCCAAGGTGCCACCAAGGGTGGTTTCACCATAAGATGAATTATTTCTCTTTACTATATATATATTGGATTTTTTTGATTTTTTTGATTTTTGATTTTTGATTTTTTTCTCAGATTTTGACAGAATAGGATACCCTAGCTGATTTAGGTGTAAAACCTTTTTAGGTGCATGATTTTAATGGGCTCTTCTAAGGGCTCTCCTTCAGGTGTTGCAAGTCTATAAACACTTGATCCATATTTTTTGGTGATGACATAAGGGCCCAACCAATTGGGTTCAAATTTTCCCTTCTTTTCTCAATCTTGTTGAGTGTGCTGATTCTCTTTGAGAAATAAATCACCAATGCTAAACTGGCGGGGACAAAACTTCTTGTTGTAGCTTCTTTTCAAATGATTATGATAAGCTTGAAGATGGTCATATGCTTTAATCCTTCCTTCATCTAAGAGTTCTAGTTGATTGAGTCTAGCAACTTGAGCATCTTCATCAGTGATAAGATTCTTTAATGAGATTCTCAGTGATGGGATTTCTACCTCAATCAGAAAGATGGCTTCGACACCATAAATGAGAGAATATGGAGTGGTGTCGATAGGGGTAAAAATGGAGGTGCAATATGCCCAAAGGGCTGGATGGATGTGAAGGTGCCAATCGTGACTAGTATTATTGACCACCTTTTCAAGGATTCAGATGAGGGTCATGTTGGTAGCTTCTACCTAACCATTACCCTAGGGGTAATAAGGTGTAGACCAACAATGTTGGATATGAAAGTTCTCGCAAAGATGTTTCATAACTTAGTTTTTGAAAGGCTTTCCATTGTTAGAAATGATGGTGAAGGGTATGCCATATCGACAAAGAATATGGAGGATAATAAATTTGGAAATCTAAGTACTTGTGATTTGTGAGAGTGGCATTGCTTCCACCCACTTAGTGAAGTACTCAATTGTAGTAATGATCAAGGTATGACCGTTGGAGGATGGGGGATAGATATTACCAATTAAGTCAAAACCCCATTGAGAGAAGGGTCGTGGTGCCACAAGAGGCTATAGATATTGTGCTAGAGCATGTATCAGATCAATGTGTTGTTGACAAGGCACACACCTCTTGACAAACTCACATGAATGATTTTCTAATCTAGGCCAATAATATCCTACTTAGAGAATTATATTAGCTAGGGCCATGCCATTGGAGTGGGCCCCACATACACCACTATGTACTTCCATCAACACAATACAGGCTTCAATCTCATTTATACATCTAAGGAGAGTTGGAGATAAGCTAGGTTGATTTGATGTCTTGATGATGACCTCATGATAGGTGAGATTGATTTGATGTCTTGATGATGACCTCATGATAGGTGAGGTTGATTTGATGCATTGATGATGACCAAGAGCTGACTTGATTTGATATGGTATTTTGATGTTATTTGATGATTGACATGAATTTATTGACTTTCATCTTGTTGTGATAATAGGAGTGATAAGGGAAACTCCAGATTCAAGAGTGTTTCCCTTGGAAATTCGATCTCATTCCTAGGTTGGCATAGCCTGAGACGGCCATCATCACACATTGTGGATTGTCTCCTCTTCTTTATATGCCCCATATTAGGATTAATTGGGGTTTGTTGACAGCTTTAGCCGAGAGGTGGCATAGCGAGCACAACACCTTTCACCTTCCTACTGGCAAGATGGCAGTCACCCTAGAGGATGTTTGGTGGATTCTGTAGCTTCTGATTGTTGGAGATGTTTCCATATATGATTTGAGAGAGCAGGGTGGGACTGATGCTCTTCGTAGAGTGTTTTAGGATTATCGTATTGCGAGAGAGTGGATTCCATGGCATGATATGGTTGATGCATACACCACTTTTCCAACAGTACTTGCTAGTTTCATTAGTGGATACCTTAGTCCTGGTCATAGGTATAAGGGATTCTCAGTTGGTTGGGGCCAATTTTTGGAGAGCATGGTTGTTCATGGCACCCGATTTTCTTGGGGCATGTGTTTGCTTGCCCAGTTATATCATGATTTACATTCAGTTGTGTATCTCAGTGGTTGGTGTTTATCGGTCAATGTTACTTTGCTTCAGGTATGGGCGTGGGAGCACATAGTTGTCACACATCCAGTTCCAGTTGGACAAAGGCCACCTATGAGACCTAATGTATTCAAATATGCTGGTCAACTTTCCCAGCCTATAAACTGGGTGAGTTAGAGTATTGGAGGAGAGTTATTGATGACATAGAGTTTGTGACATGGTGTCCCTACCTAGATTGTGATCATTGGGATGATGATGATGTTCAACTACCATTTATTTGTCAGATGATGATCCTAATTGGTCATGCCCGTTGGATTTTAGAGGGATTCTTGATCAGATGTGTCTATAGACAGTATGGGATGGTACAGGGCATGCTCTAGGGTGTTGCTCACTACACTCGTCAACAATTGGATACAATAGATTGGGGGCCTTGTTTGTTATATGCTGCAGTAGTTCAGGAGTTTCAGGCTTTACAACCATTTGTGTGGGACATTCAGCCAGATATTGTTGAGGATCCTCTTACAATAGATTATGTTGAGTATTGTGCTTTGCATCCATTTCCATGCCTTACCATTCTAGATGATCCTGCCCCATTACCTGCAAAGGAGGATGTTCCTATCGCTTGTGGTCAGAGATAGAGGAGAGAGGATGTTTTAGGAGTTGAGGCAGAGGATGTTGATGTGGTTGGTGAGGCAGATGTTGAGCCTGAGGTTGATGTTGGGGTAGAGGAGGATGTTGGTGGCGAGGAGGATATTGGGGGTGAGAGTAGTGGAGATGAGAGATTTGATAGTGGAGAGGCTGCAGTTGGGTCTGACCCTACCTTAGATTTTCCTAGTGAGACCATGCCTCATAAGAGGCAGGCAGTGGGAGATGTTTCAGAGAAGCTGCGGATAGCAGATCTTCAGGTGTAGCTAGAGACCATTTAGGAGCAACTTCTTCAAACTTAGGGTTTATTAGAGCAGATTCAGGCTCATATGCAGGTACAAGTTGAGTTGCATACATATACTTTTTCAGCTATGCATGCTCAGTTAGTCATATCTCAGCCACAGATTATAGCATTGATAGCTGAGAGGGATGTGGCGAGACAAATCATCGAGATAGCTCAAGTTCATGTTACTTCATTGAAAACCAAGAGAGATGTGGCCAAGTTTGCAGCAGAGGGTGCTCAGGCTTCTGTCGATAGATTAAAAAGATTGGAAAATGGTACCTCCTTGGAAGATTACATGCGAGAGGTCGCTTGCATTGGTGAGGAGATTGAGTTTTATAGAGTGGGGTATTATGATGCAGTGCCTTCTGAGTAGAGAGTGAGCTATGCAAGGTCCCATTCTACCAGGTCACGATCCAGGACTATCAATGCAAGTGTTACCTAGCCTCTACCCAGAGATCCCAGGGATCTCGGTTCCTCTGGTGGTAGGGGTCTTGATCCTACTATGCCTACACCATTTGAAGCCAGCAGTACATGATTGTGTCTGTGATGTACTTTGATTATTTTGATAGACAACCATTATTGATGTTTTATCTCTTCATTTTAGACATCATTGTATACTTGACATTGTATTTTTGATATATATGAGATGCAGTAGATTCTACGGTCCATTATGTGTTTGATATGATTTTCCAATGGATGCATTTTATTTTGATGTTCTATATGCTATGTGATGGTTTTATTGTTATGATGGTATTCTTTGATATGATGTTGCTCTATCTTTGATGCAACTAATGGTAATGTATGGATGCATCTTATATGGATACATGATGTATATGGATTTATGATTATGGATTGATGTGTTTAGATGATATACTATATGTGATGTAAATGTAAATATATGGATGGAAATGTGTAATGATACATGATGTAATAAATTTATGGACTTTATTATCAAATGGATGGATTATATGTAAATATGTGATATAATAAATGGATGAATGTAATGAGTTATGATGATGATGTATTTTAAGGATAATTGAATGATATAGATATATGTATGTTGAAATGATTGAATGATGAAATGATGATTCAAATGTTTTGAATACATGTAAATGATTATGATGATGTCACTATATGATCATGATGTTGTTTTTGTAATTGTCAAGTATACTTAGTCTATTATGAAAAAAGATAATTATTTAAGGAATGATTCACCAATTTTTTGTAACAAATACTCTATAGATATGACACTATTATGGATGCAGTCTACTTTTATTATGCAAATCTACATGTAAACATAGGAATTTTAACAATAATTTTTTTCTTTTGTATCATCATTGAGCTTTAAAATGTTGAAAGTGAGTACAAGCATCAATGGTATAATGTAAACCGATGATAACCTGAGTACTAATTTCATGATTTTTGATATTGTCAGCGAACATAAGCATTAAGCTATTATTAAACCGAGATGACCTGAGCATTTCTTGCTTAAACAAACATAAAGTAACCACTTTCCTATGTGAATTGGAATGTCATCCATGATACTTTGTAGAGCATTTCCCACGACGATTCACATAGTAATTATGATTTATTCATAGAAAGAAAACAAAGAAAATACCATTTCTTCTTCCTAGATTCTCTAGTTCAATACATCATTGAGTTGCTCCAAAGAAATGATAAAAATGATCAAAAGTACAACATATCTTGCATTTGCTTATAGTATTCAATCATTTATTCAAATTAGATCATCCATCCTGATTTTGTGATGTTTTTGTGTTTTTGAGATTTTGGATTGAAATAACTTAAAGACCTATCCTAGGGGCCTCAGGGGCTGGTCAAAGATTAGCCTTGCCTATTTTATACATGCAGAGACCACATAGTTTGATTGTCACAGGCTCATGTTTTTGGATTTTTGAGATCGAATTTTTCACTTGTTTTTGGATTTTTTTGTTGTGATATGGATGTTTGATGTGTTTCTGATGGTGATTGATGCTTCATGTTGGGTTGTGTTTTGATTGTTCTTTTTGTTGTTTTTGTCCATTTTGTTTTTCCATTTGAGTAGGCTCCATTTTTATGTTGCCCCCAAGCTAGGGTGAGACATGGCCACGTGATATGATATGATAATAGATGTAAAATGATGGTGGAAGTAACGACCATGACATATGTCCAAATAGATAGGAGAACTGATTCAAATCATAAATAGCACCTATTTCTAGGTTTTCACTATATGTTTTTATTGAAAATTTTCATTCCTTTTTATTTTTTTGTATTTTCTGCCTTTTTTTTGTATTTTCTATCTTTTCTTTTCTTTTTTTTGTATTTTTTGTCTTTTTTTTTTGTATCTTTTCATCACCAGGATGCCTGTTTGCCAAGTTTTCATCAAGGTAACTATTTTCATAAAATAATTCATGCACTAAGTGAGTCAAGTATATAACTTTCTGAGATGGATACTGTTGATAGGTTCATCAAACAAATCCCCTTTTGGTGTAGACAATTGATATGCTCCAGATCCATACATTGATATGATAATAAAGGGACCTAACAAGTTAGGTTCAAACTTCCATTTCTTTTCTCTATCTTTCTAATTTCTAGGGTTTTCCTTTAGGACCAAGTCACCAACTTGAAAGACTCTAGGTTTTACCCTATGATTGTAACTCCTTGACATTGTTTGTTGGTAGGCTTTCAAATGATTCACTGCTTGTTGACGACATTCATCCAACAATTATAGTTCTTGTATCCTTGAAACTCTGTAATCTTCATCTCCTATGAGACCCTTTAGTGATATACAGAGTGATGGTATTTCTATCTCAATTGGTAGAATGGCCTCTGATCCATACACCAAGGCGTATGGTGTAGCTCCTGTTGGTGTTCTGATGCTGGTTTTTTAGGCCCATAGTGCAAGATTTAACTGAACATACCAATCATGTCCACCATCGTCTACCATCTTCTTTAGTATTTTTAGGATTGTCTTGTTTGAAGCTTCTACTTTTCCATTTCCCTGTGGATAGTACGGTGTTGAAAAATGATGTTGAATATGGAATTGTTCACATAATTCCTAGACATCCTAATTTTTAAAAGGCCTTCCATTGTTTGAAATAATGGATTGAGGTACCCCATATCGACAGATGAGATAGTTGAGTATGAAAGATGAAATCTATTTTCCAGTGACAGTTGTCAAAGGAACCGTTGCTATCCATTTTGTAAAATACTCTGTTGCTGTGATGATGAACTTGTGTCCATTAGATGAAGAAGGATGTATTTTCCCCCACCAGGTCTAGTCCCCATTAACAAAAGGGCCATGTGGATGTGAATGGTTGTAACTCTTGCACTGGCGCATGAATTAGATTACCATGAATTAGATTACCATGAATTCGACATTTTTGATATCTTTTAACATATTGATGCGTTTCCTTCTCCATGTTCGGCCTGTAATACCCTAAACAGAGGATTTTCTTAGCTAGGGTTAGCCCACTTGAATGAGTCCCACAAATACCTTCATGGACCTCTCGTAAGGATTTTTTAGATTCATGATGCTCCAGACACCGAAGAAGAGTACCATCTAAACCTCAACAGTAAAGGATGTCATCAAGTAATGTATGTTGTGCCAATTGACGAATAAAGTTACATTTTTGGTTTCTAGAGAGGTCAAGAGGAAGAATGTTTTCTTTGAGGTAGGTATAGATCTCTCCATATTGTGATGGTTGAATGTTGTTTATGTGGCATATGGTCTATGAATTAGAGTTATCGTATGCAAGTCTAGTTACTTGTTCAACCATAAACACATATCGACCTTTCTTTTCTGATAATTGCAAAAGGGATGTAATTGTTGCCATGGCATCCGCAACTTTGTTTTCTACCCTTGGTATTTGCTCAAACTTGATATCCATGAAGTATTTTTTTAGATAATCTATCATTTGCTTATAAGGCATGAGCTTCTCATCCTTTGTTTGATACTCATTATTTACTTGATAAATGACAAGCTGTGAGTCCCCATACACTTGCATTTCTGTGATTTTCCATTCAATAACTATTTTGATGCCAATAATCAATTCCTCATACTCAGCTATATTGTTTGTACATGGAAACATTAACCTATAAGATCTTGGAATGGTGTGTCCTTGAGGTGTCACAAATAGAATTCCTACACTTGCTCCTCTTTGTGTATATGATCCATCAAAATACAGTCTCCATTATTGAGTTGTAATATTCATGATGTTGGCATCTGGAAATTCAATGTACATTGGATGATGATCTTGTAATGGAGCTTTAGCTAGTTGATCTGCTATTACTTGTACTTTGATGGCTCTCCTATCAACATATTGGATATCAAAATCACTCAATATCATGACCCATTTTGCAATTCTTCCTGTTAGAGCAGCTTTACTGAGTAGGTATTTTAATGGGTCTATTTTTTGTATGAGCCTGATTGTATGAGTCAACATGTAGTGTCACAATTGCTAGGTTGCAAATACCACTACTAAACAAGCCTTTTCTATGAATGTATAGTTTATTTCATATTCGTTGAGAGTCCTGTTGATGTAGTAAACTACTTGTTCTTTTCCTTTAGAATCCTCTTGTGCTAATAGAGCCCCTAAGGATATTTTAGTTGTTGCAATATACAGTAGTAGTGGTCTTTTTGCTATGGGTGGCATGAGTATTGGAGGTGTCACCAAATACTGCTTTATCTAACCAAAAGTTGTTTCACAGTTATGATCCCATTTGAATGAAAAAATTTTATGAAGTAGATGATTAAATGGATGACTCTTATCTGCTAGCTGGGAGATAAATCTCCTAATGGATTGTAACCTGCCTTGTAGGGACGGTAATTGACTGATGTTTTTAGGTGGTGGCATCTCTATTATTTCCTTAACCTTAGCTAGATCCACTTCAATACCTTTTTCTGACACTATGTAACCAAGAAGTTTTGCTGAAGTCACCCCAAAGATAAATTTCTTCGGGTTCAACCTTACATTGAATTTTTCTAGTCTAGTGAAGATCTTATCAAGTATTTCCAGATGTCCTTCCCTAGTGTGTGATTTTTCTAAGATGTCATCCACATAATCTTCCATGAAAGTATGCATCATATCATGAAAAATTGTGGTCATTACTCGCTAATATGTTGCACTTGCATTTTTTAATCCAAAAGGCATGGCATTCCAACAAAATGTTCCCCAAGGCAAGTGAATGTCATCTTTTCTTGATCCTCAGGTGCTATTTTTATTTGATTGTATCCTAAGAAGCCATCCATTATAGATAACATGGCATGTCCTGCTATTAGATCAACAATTATGTCAATGTTGGCAAAGGAAAATCATCCTTTGGGCATGCTTTATTTAAATCCCTAAAATTTGTGCATATTTTGATGCTATTATCAGGTTTGGATATTGGTACAATGTTTGAGATCCATTATGTGTAATCTATGAACCTGATAAAACCTATATCTAATATTTTTTTTAGTTTAGCTTTAACCGTAAGGGCGATGTGGGGATGCATCTTAATCAATTTTTGTTTGACTAGTTTGATTCCCTTTGGTAGTGATAGATGACGCATTAGGAGTTGTGGATCCAATCCTGGCATGTCAGAATAAGACCATGCAAAATTTATGTGTCTCTGCTCAAAGAATCTGGTGAATGTCAGCTTCTCCTATTCTGTCATGGATGTTGCTAGATGTAAGATCTTTGCCTCTTCAGATGTTCCTAGATTTATAGACTGTGTTGGCTCCACTAGTACTGATGATGTATCATGGTAATGTTTTGGGAGAGTGTTAAATATTTCATCCTTCAGTGCCTCAGAAAGGTTTTCGTTGTTGGATACATTCTTTATTTTTCTCTTTTCAAAGTCTAATGCTGCCTCAGAGAGGTTTTCATCATTAGATTTATTTTTCCTGTTATCATTTTTGCAACTAAAAGATTTGGCACCCTCATAATGTAAAGTATCGATATGAGTGTATGGATAGTACTTGTATCAATTTTGTCACTGCAGAGATAATTTATGATGGCGTCATTGTTTGAAAAGACTAGTATAAGACTAGGTTTGATGGGTTCCCAGTCAATAAGTTCGGGGTGCATTAAAGGTAACAAGTCATCAAATTGAATAAGGTCAACTGTTGTAAGTGTCATGATAGCTAGGTGGTCAAAGTTATTTGTAGGATGTTCGAGATCTATGACAGTACTCACCTTCAAGTTTTCTGACTCACTCAATGTCTGATCATCCTCGCTTGAGTCATTAATATTTGTTGATCCCATAACAAATGTTTTATTTCCTTAACCTTGTCCCTCCTCTCATAAGGGTGTATATACTTGGATAATATCAACCTCTTTATTAGTATAAGATGTAGCAAATAGATGATCACATTCATATTCATTTGAGTCTATGTCAAAGCCATCTCTCATTTGTAGTATCCTTTCCACTACTTTTTGGGCTTCTTCTTCTTTTTGTTCAATTATGTAGCCTAATCCCTTTTTGTCTTTAGGCTATAATGTTAGAGGTTGAATGGGTTCAATAATACCGTCCTTTTTCTTGCCAATTGGTCCTTGACCTTTGTAACCCATTTTCTCTAAAATGGCCTTCCCTTTTCCATACTGATCTGTTTTGATGCTGACGTTTGCTGATGTTGATGCTTCCTTGTCTTTGTATAGCCAACTGAGAATGGCTTTATCTTCTAACTCATCTTCAAGTGTACCTTCTTTTATAAACCTTTCATTTAGAGTTGTGATGGGTTGTGATGATCTTGGAGATTTTAATATGGGTTGTCCATATGTTTTTGGTGATGGTAGTAACTGTGATAGGCACAAATATTTCTCAAGAGAATATTCTCCTACACCCTTTTCCTTTATCTAAACCTTTTCTGAAAGTTGTGATAATTCATTTATAGGACCTTTGGTGTTTGATGTGTCCATGACAATTATTTCTTTCTCTAGATCCTTTTTCTCAACCCATTTAGATATAAAATTAGGTTGGCTATCCATAGTGGATGAATTAGAAGTATTGAATTCTCTGTTATGAGGTATTAGAGTGCCTTGAGTTGCTTTCAACATGTTGCAAGCCTATGGATTGTTGTTGTTAGCTGATATGGTGACTTCCTGTTTGTTTAATAGAAATTTCAGACATTGATGGTATCTTGAAGGTACCGCTTGCATGTCATGGATTCATGGACAACCCAATAGTATGTTCTATGTTAGATCTCTGTCTAATACTTGACAAACAATGTTTTTGACAATTGGCCCTACCTGAATTGGAAGTATAATAAGTCCTATGGAAGACCTTTCCTCTTCATAATATGCCTTTATTGTTATTTTTCTCTTGGTGTCAATGGCGTTGTCAAAATAGCCTAGTGCATGAATCAATTTCAAGGTACACATATTTAAACCATCTCCTCCATCTATCAAAACACGTTTAACATGGTGTTTATGGATGAGAACTTATATATGCAAGGTTGCATTGTGTGGGTGATTTAAAGATACATCATCTTGTTCAAAGAATGGAAAAAAATGAGGTGTGGTGAGATGTCCCACCATGGCTTGGAATTGAAAAACATCCAGATTATTAGGGACCATTGTAGCTATTAAAGCTTGTTCTAAAACTTCCTTGTGTGATGGTGAAATTTTGAGAAGTTCTAAAATGGATATTTGCGCAGGTATCTGTTGTAATTGGTCTATGATATTGTATTGATGTGATGGGGGATCATCATTTTTGGAGGAAATTCATTTCAGTATTACTCTGGATTGTCCCCTTGTCATTATACTGACTTGTGGATGATCTCGTGTTTCCCTTATTTTTAAAACATTGATTTGATTGTCAAATGTTCCTGCGCTTGTCCTCATGTTCAAGGATTCAATGTCATTGTTGTTTGTATTATCTTTTTGAGTGTCAATGCCATTTTTCTCTACCTCAGAAAGACAAAGAATGGTGGTGTCATAGACATAGTTTATACTTCTTCCCTTACCACTAGAAGAAGACTCTCCTTTTTCATAGTTGGGTAATGGATTGATAAATGCGGTGTGGTCATTGTTTGTCTGATGCCCTTCAACAAACACCTTCTTAGCTTCAATCAAGTCTTGTATTAGGTGTTTTAGTTGCATACAGTCGTTTGTCTTATGTCCTTTATTCTTATGGAAATTAAAATAATCTGCATCATTCCACCATGATGGTTTTACCTTTGGCTTCCAATTTCGAGCTTCTAGTAAAGTGAGAAGTTTGTTCGCAATAAGTTATCTCATTGTTGATTCCAATGTTTATCCTAATGGAGTGAATTTTTTTCAATTTGATTGTCTTTGGTATGACAGTCGTGATTCTCCATTGTTGGTGTTGTTGTTTTGAATAGTGCCTTGGCTATTGTTTTGGTTTTCATTTTGATTTGCTTTGGTAGTTGATGCTGTCAAATTGAATATTGGTTTTACATTGTCAGTTGTAGGTTCATTACTTCCAGTATTTCTATTTTTTTTCCAAAATTTTGGCTTGTCATTGTTTCCATAGTAATTTGCATTGTTGGATGTTTCACTATAGTTCTTAATCACTCCTCGTTTGACTAGGGCTTCTTCGATTTTGAGCCCATTCTCAATTACTTTTTTGAATGTTGTTGGACATTGTAATTCAAGTCTATAACTCATTTGATCATTTAAGTTGTTTATAAATAATTCAATCTTCTCCTCTTCAGGTATAGATCAAGGATACCTAGCGAACAACTTTCTCCATCATTGTAAGAATGATAAAAATGTCTCACCATTTTTCTGTTTCAAATTATAGAGATCCTTTATGGTTATGTCATGTGTTATGTTGAAATAGAATTGAGAGACGAATTTGTTAACCAACTCTTCAAAGGATTTGATCCCTAGTTGTAATTTTGAGAACCATTCCATACAATGGGCTTCCAAACTCCTAGGAAATAACCTCATGAGGTATGTATCTTCTTGTGCAAATTCGAGGCTCATTGTTCTAAATTCTCGTACATGGTCAATTGGGTTTGATTTTCCATTATATTTGTCGTATTTAGGAAACTCACACTGTCTTGGAAAGGGTATCATATCCACACATGGATGAAAAGGGTAAGGACAAATGTCCTTTAATAAATATGTTTTTTTGGTTCCTGTTTGCATGTTTTGAACTTGTTGCTGTAGGATTTGCATTTGAGTTGTTAAAGAAACTACTTGATTTGTATCCTGGGTGTGGTTTGGTTCCGTCTCATTAGTTCTAGATGTTTCCTTCAACCAATTGATGTCAAAATATTTCAGAAGTTTGGCACCTAAATCTGCTAACATTAAGAGGTATTTCTCCATGTCTTGTTCTAAGACCTTTTCCATAAATTTATGAAAATTTGGGTCTTGTTGTGCGTGTTGTATATCCTTTTGTGTTATTTCATTGTTTTCATGTTGTTGGTATCAGGAAAAAGGGTTTTCTTCAGTCATGGTTAGATTTTCAGTTTCTTTCTCTCTGAGTTTTTGCCTTTGCAACCTTGTTAAGATTGGCATACAAGTTTTGGTTGTTTTCCTTCACTAAACTTAGATCTTCTATGTGGTGTTAGCATCAATTTGATTTTTAAAGAAGCCCAATAGAATGATGTATTCTATTGATGAGGCTAATTTAAAATTCCCAATTACTAAGTTTTTTGTCTCCTAATGGTAGAATGTCAAAAATCCTAATGAGGAAACTTAGCTCACTAATATAGGTTTTGTTTTGATAATTTAGACACTTTGTATTTTGCAAGATCTAGTTTTTGTGTGAAAACAATTTTAGCTTGTAAGAACCTACTTTGTTTCAGGTTGTTAGGACACTGTCTAATCTGTAAAATATTTCTAACTGGTAAAATCTTATGTTTCTGATGTTAATCTATCTGACAATTGTTTTGGAAGATTCTTTATTTTTATCCTTCTGTGGACGCGCTAATACAAAGGGCAGAAGCGCTAAAATAGAATGCAAAAGTGCTATAATTTCTAGTAAACACATTGTAAAATAGTGTGTAAGCACTAGAAAAAAACTCAGAAGCACTAAAATAGAGCTGAGAAGTGCTAAAACAGAGAGTAGACCAGCTAAAACAAAGAGCAGACGTGCTAAAACAAAGTTTAGAAGCGCTATTTTTTTTCTATGGAAGTGCTAAAATATGGATTAGAAGCGCTAGAATGTTGGACACTGGAATTTCCTGATAGTTTGGTTTGTTGTGATAGAAGTGCATGAGATTGTTCATAAATGCTATAATTTTCTTTGGAAGCACAAAAATAGAGGCCAGATGTGCTATAGTTTGTCTCAGAAGCGCTATAGTTTCTATTTAATGCCAAGCAGAGGGTGGCAATATGGGTCTCTCAGCTGCTATGTATGCTTTCCCTTCTTCTTCGTCCAAGATTATGGATGTTGTAAGGAATTGATGGGGTGTTTCATTCTTTTCAAAAAGGATTGACGAATACGTTGACTATGGTTAGATTCTTATGAAAGAGCACTTCCTTGAATATAGGCTTGTGAAGTCAAAGGTTCTATAATCAGTGTAACCCCTATCGAAATCATGAAACGTATGGAGGAATGTTCTATGATGAAGCAAAGTCTTCCTATTCTAATATAAGAAACGTTGTCTTTGCAAAAGATGTTTGTAACTAAGTGTTGTTTTGGGTTTTCTAATTCTCTTGGAAAGATATTTTTTGACAAACTTAGTGGTTTTCCAATCTCTAATCATGTATTCTCAGTTTTGATTTTGTATTTTTTAGGATGATCTTTTATCTGAATTTTAATGATTTTTGGAATACACAACACTCAAATGAAGACAATTGTCTTTAAGAGTTTGTAATCTAAATAGTTAGTGTATGTTCAAAATAACCACACATGGTCCTATTTTCACTACTTTTGATAACAATAAAGCACTTCAAAAAGACTCGCTCTTAATAGTCAAAAGGTCATAGTTATAATCAACAACCCACATCTTAAAATTGCGTCAACTCACACAGCCATGTCACCCCCTAGAGGGCGCCCATTTTTTTTTCTTTTCCAAGTGCCTACTTAAGGTTATATTTCTCAATCCCTTGAGAAAATGGTCCTTGGAAATTATATGGTGAGTGTCTTGGGGGTAGATTCTTCCCTCCCCTTGCACTGCGAGTATTACAATGTTTGGTTATTGACTCGGCTGGATACTACACTAGGTTCTTATAAAGGGTTTCCATTCAGAGCGGCAATAATAGACTCCCTCAGGAGACCTCCCAACCTTTAGAAAAAATATTTTAGGGATGGTTATCTTGCACACTTCCAGAAAAAGTGGGTTTCCCCATATCTGTTTTAATTTTATAGTGGGGTGGAAAAACCTGGCTTTGGTTTGAACCCACTTAGGTCGTTCCCAAAGGGTGAGCACTTTTTCCCACTATGACAGGTCTTCTAAAGGATGTAATAAAACTTTAAGAATGCATAAAAAGGATGAATATAGCTTTTTGGATCATTGAGTTAAGGGGAGAGCATATGCCTATCAACCATTCAAACACAAAAACCACTTGTTCAAATTTTAGAGCCCAAACAAAAAACAATTCTAATCTATGTGAAGATGTTGCTTCACAAAAAGACATGGTGTTCATTTTTAAATCCCAAATTGAAAAAATATAGTGACTATCCTAAATTTGTAAATTTTTAATCCAAAGGAAAATTTGACTATCCTAGGATTGATTCATTTTAAAACCAACTAATGAACTGTCTATCCTAGATTGATTCTTTTTAATCCAACTAAAGAAATGAAATTTACTGGTCATAGACGTGTCAGATCCAGAAAATGAATTACACAGAAGCTCTATGACAATGCTCAAAAGTGCTATAGAAATAGATAGAATCGCTATAGGAATAGATAGAAGTGCTATAGGATTTTAGAAAAATGCTAAAATAGATGTTGAATATTACTGTTGGTCTGTGCTAATTGTAGGATTGAAGCACTAAAACAGTCCTTCAAAGCGCTATGATTTCCCTCAGGAGCGCTAGAACAGTCATTCAAAGCACTACACTTTTCCTCAAAAGCGCTATAGAATCTTTTGATCACGCTAAAATAGATTATGCTAGATTCCTATACAAATTTTTTTTAGAAAAACTTGTTAAAAACATGGGGTACGGCCTCATGGTGAGCGCCAAAATGTAAGTGTGGAAAATGTAAAGTAAATATAATTAAATACACCTCTTGATGAAACATTGTATCGAGATTAAATATGAATTAAACTAATTTAAAACACTGAAAAGCCTGAAGACGTCTCGTTGTCTCCTATCTCCAAAGATTTATCAAGTTACAAAAGCTCTCAGATTTGTAAGCACCATAACTATTTAAAATGCCTATCTAGAGAATGGAATGGATGCTAAATGAAATGATGTGATGACTGCTAATGATTCCTAGATGATATGATGCTACTGTAAACTATCTTGACATGAAACTTGCTAAATGGATGCTATAGTAAAAACTAATGATGTTGTCGTGATATGAAATCTACTGATGCCATGATGCTATGATGATACTAAAATGCTACTACTAATGCTTATGATTACTTGGTTGCTTGAGTACTAATTCCTGCAAAGTAATTTTTCATAAAAGATGATAATTCTCAGATGATTTTGATGCTTCAGAAGGCTGTATAAGTAGATTTTTGACAACATTTTTGCATAGGGGTAACGCAATAGAGGCTAAGATTAAATCTAGGGATTTTGAATGGTATGAGATAAGAAGGTGGAGCTAATCATGGGAGATTTTTTCTCCCCATGAAAACACCAAGCAAGATGAGAGGAAATATTTGAGGCAGAAGATTGAGAGGATTTCCTACAGGTTTGTCCCTGAGGCTTTTCCTGTGAATGTCAGTTAAATTAATTAGATTTGAAGAATCTTATTTTATTGGCGAGTGAATAGAGGGATTTGATTTATGCCTTTATTTAAATATTTTTGGTTTATTTAAACTAGCAAAAAGAGAGATTTAATTAAATAAAACAAATATTTGACATTTTCCCATTTAATAAAGAAGAATATGCTAAGATAATTAAATAACACAAATTATTGAAGTTGTGTATTTAATTTAAGATAGAATTAATGGATGAAGTATAGAAGAAATAATAATGATAATAATTAAATAAAACAAAGTATTTAATTTTGCTTATTTAATTAAGAGGAAAATAATGTGATAAAATAGAAGAATTAAAAGTGAACTTAATATAAATAAATATTTCTATTTATTTACTAAGTAGATGAATTTACGATTAATTAATCAAATAAATCATATTTAATTAATTAGATTTCTCTAGACCATTTTTAGGTGTCTACGAACTTGAATTTTGAACCTTCTTTCCTTGGTTTGTATTGTCATTTTGATCATCAAAATCATATCCATAGGTTTTGGATGGTGTAGATATGTCTTCATCATCCTTAATATTTGCACTTTCAACCATTTTCTTCAATCTCTTATTGTAACACCAGTAGGCCTTTCTTTTAGTAGAATACCCCAAAAATATTCCTTAATCACTCCTAGCATCAAACTTTCCTATATCTTCTTCTCTTTTGATATAACACTTGCTTCCAAAAATCTTGAAATATCTAACAGTAGGCTTTTGACTAGTCCATAGCTCAAAAAGAGTCTTACCGGTATCACCTTTGATTTGTACCCAGTTAAGTGTGTAGACAACAGTACTCACAACTTCTCTCTAGTAGATATGAGGTACATTTCCTTTCAACATCATAGTTCTATTAGCATCTAGAACTATTTTTTTCTTCCTTTCCACAACTCCATTTTGTTGAGGGGTCAACGGTGCAAATAATTGTCTCTTTATTCCATGTTCTTCACAAAAAGAATTAAACTCACCAGAAGTGAATTCACCACCTCTATCTGATCTCATACATTTAATCTTCAGACCTGTCTCTGTCTCAACCATAGCCTTAAAGATCTTGAAATTTTCCAAAGCTTCAAATTTCTCCCTTAAGAAAGTAGCCCACATCATTCTTGAATAGTCATCAATAAGCAACATGAAGTACCTATATCCTTGTAAAATTCTGGCTCTAGCAAGACCACACAAATCAATATGCACAAGATCCAACAATCCATTTGAATTTTGTTGTTTGCTTCGAAATAAAATTCTAGTTTTCTTTCCTAATTGACATTCCTTGCATATGGCATTAATAGGTTTCATTCACTTAGGAAGATCTCTCATAGCCTTAGTAGAACTTATCTTGACAATATTATCAAAGTTAACGTGACGCATTCTCCTATGCCACAACCAACTTTCATCAATTTGATCAATCAAGCAACTTTTACTAGCAGCACTCAGGTGAAAGATATTACCTTTTGTTTTGTACCTGATGCAATCACATTTCCAAAATTTCCCAATATTTTGCACTTACCATCCATGAACTGAAGATTGTATCCCTTATCAACCATTTGTCCAGCACTTAAAATATTATGCTTCAAACCTTCCACATACAGAACATCATTAGTATTATGTTTTCCATCAAGAGAAATGCATCATCTACCACGGATCACACCTATTTTGTCATCACCAAATATCACAACAGCACCATCATACTTTTCAAAACTCACAAATTTATTTTTATCTCCTATCATATGATGAGAGCAACCACTTTCAATTACCCATTCATCTTTCTCTTCAACTCGAGCAGTTAGGTCTTTCTCCACATTTGTACAATTAGTAGATTCAACAGACACATGATTATTTTCCTTAATAGCAATAAATAAAAATTCATCTTCACTTGCATTTCCTTTATCAAATTCATCATCTGTCACAGCTTCATTAGCAACATAGTAACACTTCTTTTGGAATTTAGGCTTGTTATATCTTGTCTTGGAAACTCTCTCAAGACACCTTGATGCAAAATGACCTATCTTATTGCAAGAGGAACATTTAATGGGAAACTTCCCTTTATACTTACCTTTTCCTCTAGCTTCTCTTTTCACAATCAATGCTTCAAGCTCTTCTATCTCTCTTTCTTCTCCATCAAGTTGTTTCATTTCATCATCATACTTGAATGTCTTTCTTGATGAACTTTCACGCAGATCATATCTCTATTTATCTCTTCCAAAAGTAGTGGCCTTGAATGTAGATTCTACCTTAGGAAGGGCATCACCAAATTCACTCAACTCAAAATCAGTAAGCTTACCAATCAACATATCTTTGGTAACATTTGTCACAGTTTGGAGCTCTTCAATAGCACTAGCTTTGACTTTGTAAGAATCAGGAAAGGATCTAAGCACTTTAGCAACAATCTCTAATTTGCCTATCTGTCCACCAACACATCTGATACCACACACAAGTTCATTCACTCTTTGCATGAAAGTAGTAACATTTTCATCATCACCCATTCTCAACTTTTCATATTTCCCTTTCAAAATTTGTAGCTTAGCAATCTTCACATTAGCATCACCTTCATACAAGGTCTCCAAATTTTTCCAAATCTCATAAGCAGTCTTCAGATCCATCACATTTGTCATCTTAGTATCAGTCAAAGCACTCAACAACACTTCCTTAGCCCTGGTATTATACTTAGCACAAGTTCCATTTGGTGGAATAATATACCTATTACTTGTAATGCTCAAGTAGGGTTCACCAATGAATCTTAGATGGCACTCCATTGGAGTCTTCCACAAAGAATAATTTGTTCCATCAAATCTAGGATTATCTTTCTTATAATTCGTCATCCCGAATCACCTCAAGCTGTTAAAATTCTTCCAAGGAACCTTCTCTGATACCAATTCTTGGCAACATAAGGATAGACAACTAAGAGGGGGGGTGAATTAGTTGTCACAAAATTTTAAACCTATTCAACTTTATTAACCTTATTCACAAATCAGATCAATAACCATGAAAGCATGAATGAACAACACATCAGAAGCACACAACACCAAGATTTTTACATGGAAACCCTATTAGGGGGAAAACCATGGTGGAGGTTAGTCCACAAGATTATACCCTATTAAAAGTATAAGGAAATATGAATATGGAATTCACATGCATTCAGGCACACTACCTAGAGCTCATTGCTTAATTACAAAGGAATACACACAGTCTTACAAAAAGGTTTTGATTATATCCATCAAATTTTGAACTAAGAAAATAGTATCTACTAATGCCTGATTTCTAGTTGAACACTTTAAGCACATGATTTACTTCTTCACTCTTCTATACACTTTGCTCTAAAGATTCATGATCAAGAACATTATTCGCACACACATACAGAAGCACTCTGTAGCAACATATCTTATTTCTTTGAAACAATCGATCATTTGATGAACTTTAAGAAATTGTCTTACTATAAGTGAACTTCAACAATGCAAAAAAAAGAATATAACTTTTTGTGCCCAAAACATTTTGAGATTTTTCATGTGTTGTGGCAAGGTCAGGCACTCCATACATGAGAGGAAAATAACATCCTCAAACCATGTTCCATTTCAATTAATCAGGAATTCGAAGATCCACAACTACAAGACCAACACCTTGTAAACAAGTACAATGAAAAACATGAACACTCAAGATCGTGTCTTTCATCGTGAGTTTTTGATCGTATGTAGATCATCAGATAGAATACGACATAAAACATATACAAACATCATTAATCAGAAGAAAAGCATTGCAACAACTGAACTTAATGAAATCACATTACCTTCATTTAGGACAACAAACTGAAGTAACATAAAAACATATTAATATGAATCTTCACACAGATATCTACCTGATCTGTGGATAAACTAGATATCTAAATGGTAAGTGTGTCAGTAGTCCACTTTCTGAACAACAACATCCCAGTTCATTTTGTTTAACGGAACTTCACTTCACACTGCTTCATTTTTTCTCATTTCATTACAATTGCTTTTACTCCTTTTTTATACATTTTTAATGCAAATAATGCTAATAGCATTGTATGAATGTTAAAAACAAATTTCTGAAAATATGCTTTTCCAACATTAACTCTGTTAATACATAATAGTTGTAAATAAACTTTCATCAATTGTTTTTTAGAGGTGCACATTATCTCTAAACTAATCATACTGGTAATTGTCTTATGACATTGGAAGCACGTTTCATGTTATTAGTGCCCGTGCCAGGCGAAATAGACGACTGTAACTTTTGTCACATTCACCATGACTATCCATGGATGCACATCACGTACTAATTAACTTGTATTAGGTGTCCAATTGAGTATGTCTTCCAACATCTCTCTGAAACATACAACATCTACAACCAATTATGAACTGTCACAATTAACCCTGAGATATCAGGATTGTCGAAATGATCGGGTTCCTATTCGGAAGAAACATATGGTCCGTTGAGAAGCCTGCTTTCATGGGATGTGAAAAAATATTCATTAACCAGTAAAATATACGGCAAGGTTGGCAACTCAGAGTGTACATTTGCAAATTTTCAAGAGGAGGAGCTTGCTATACGAGGAAGAAGATGTGCATATTACTGCGTCAGGACGGATTCAAGTAAAGTACATCAGATTTGATTCTGTGATGCTTGAACTTTTAATATTAATGACTTTGACGTCAAGTGATCTGTAAACTTCCCCATTTATCGTTTCATAATTGTTTTTTAGGGTACATTATCTCTCTATCAACTGGAATATGACATTGGAACATAGCACGTTTCATGTTATTAGAAGAAAGTTTGTTGTTGGCGTGCCATAGACGACTGTAACTTTTGTCACATCACCAACTATTAAAAATTCACGTACTATCTTATTATTATTAATTGTATATAGCAATTGAATGTGATTCCAACTCTCTCTGAAACATTTGAAGACATCACAACCAATTATGAACTGTCACTGGTCCCTGAGATATCAGATACTATCGATTGTCATCCCTGAAATGTCGGGATATTAGCCTATTCGAATGAAATATGGTCCAGTTGAGAAGCCTGCTTTCATGGGATGTGAAAAAATATTCATAACCAGTAAAAATACGGCAAGGTTGGCAACTCAGAGTTGTACATTGCAAATTTTCAAGAGGAGGAGCCTATACGAGGAAGGATGTGCATTTACTGCGTAGGATACCACAGGATTCAAGCGTACATGATTTTTTAAATTAATTTTAATGATTAATAATTTTACATGAAAGTTCTAATATTTTTAATTTTCATATAATTATACTATATATTAAATAAAAAAAGAATATCAAAAAAATTAAAATTAAATATTTTTTTAATTTCTTAATTAATATTAAATTTATTTTATTTTCAAATTTTAATTTTATTTTATATTTTCAGATATTATTAGAGAAATTTCATGTAATAGTGGATATTCTTTTAAGTTAATCGTTCCACTAAATATTATAGACTACTATTATATTGCAAGTAGGGAAAAATTTACTAATTTCAAGTTGAGTTGATTTTGACATGGAAAAGAACACTTCATGAAGTGTGGGGCTTAGGACTACCCTATGGATGTTGTCATTTTCGTTTGTGGGGTCACAAAGTAGGGTGTGGGTTTGCAAAAGGTGTTGGAGTAAATTAATTAATATTTACTCCAGTGCTTAATGCAAACTTAGGAAAAGGTCATCTAGTTCTTATTGCAAGTGTTATTGCATTAATTATGCATTTCAATCAATCATGTGTTTTATTCTTTGTGTTGCACACAAGATAAAGTCATTTAACTGATTCATACATTCTGTTATCTCACTCCTCTCTCAGTAAGAACTCCATCATTTAGGTCAATCCTTCATTGTATTCATTCAATAATCAATAATCATTATTTTCACATATTTTGTTGTGTAATTTCTCATTTGTGTTTAACAGGTTTCTCTTTAGAATATCATCCAGGGCTTGTGGAATCTCAATCACAGATTATTTCATGGTATCAGAGCTCCAAATCTGAAGATAGTTGTTCATTTTTTTGAGGAATTTCCTACATCCAAATCACCAAATATGTAGGCGTCCATATTGCCAAATCTACAAATCCCAATTCTGCAAAAGGCATGGTCTATGGCATTTCAAAGATCTCGTTGAGTCGTGTGGAGACTCATGGTTACTTGTGCCACACACAGTGGAAGACAACGACCATTCACACACAACAAACATGATTTCTACTTATGATGTTTGGTGATTTAACCCACACCATTCTTTGACTAGCCAACGTTGAATCCTTTGTGGTGTTTCATCTCCAAGGCCATGAACCAGGCAGGCATGGTGAGACGTCCCGAGCATCTTGCAAAGCAACACCACCCTACTTAAAGGGTCGATCCTGCTTCCATAGGCCTACCTATCTCTAATCAAGAGTCGAAGGCTTTTGAAGGCCACAAAGCATCCACACAGCCTGCACACCTTCCACTCGTCCCTTGACTCCATTGGATGCCTTATTTGCAATGATTTGCCCCTTCCATGTGTTTGTATGCACCTCTAGTGCTGCCTCACATCTTTGGTTTTCTCTTGGACACCGTATCTCAAATCTGGTCACCTCATTTTGCCTCTTCAATTTCATATCTTCCCTAATCCACCCATATACAATATATGCCCTATTTTGGGCTTTGTATATTAGGGCCTTCAAATGTATTTTGTTTTTCTTAATTTTTGCATGTTTAGTTATGCTAAAAAGCACATGCAATAAAATTACAAAATAGAAGGGGGTGTAGATATTTGGGAAAATTTGTAAGGGGCAATTACCAATTTGGGGAAAAATTTATGTAAGGTTGGCTTTTTCACCCAAATGGAGATAGATGTAAACCTTTGTTTCTAGATGCATGCATGTTTCTTTCCCTTTTTTTTGTGCATGCTCCTTGTTTTCTTCCTTATTGATTCTTTAAAAATTGTATGTGCTTTGCGAGCACCGCATGATAAAGATCCGAGAAAATTTGGAGCTTTGTAAAATTCAAACTTATATAAAGTTCCATATGGGGGTTTCTACTTAAAGCATCTAGTATAGGTTTCTTTCTTTTTTCTTCTAAATAAACAAACATAGAATATTAAAAGTTGCTAATTAACCGTTGAGCTCCACAATATTCCTCCAATAGGAAGCCAAAAGTGTTCTTCTGTTCTAAATTATTGTCTACATGAGATTCCAGAGTCGCATCCTCGTGTGCTTCTAGAGTTTCTTTCTAGCAAGGTTCTTGACTACATGAGCTTCTAGAGTCGCATACTTGTGTGCTTCCATAGTTTCTTTCTAGCAGGACAATATCGAGCATTGGATAAAAAATGGCATCATCCCAATTGGAGGGTATCTTTGTAGTTCTTCAGCAATTGCAACTTTCTTCTTTAGTTTGAATAATTTGTTAGGATTTTTTCCACCTGGATTTTCTCCTTTCCTCTTTGTTGACAACCACATCACCGTTGTTGGCCCACCATCTTCACCACATTTGCAGCTTGTTCTCTATCAGTATTCGCAAGATCTTGGATCGACGTCATCACTTTCCGATATGTGGAAACCTGAGTAGTTTTCAAAGGCACACATCATTGAATTCTTTTCCTTCATTAGTTTTTAATTCTCAATTTTCATTCAAGGGGGTTGTTGGAGTAAATTAACTAATATTTACTCTAGTTCTTAATGAAAACTTAGGAAAAGGTCATCTAGTTCTGATTGTGAGTGTTATTGTATTAATTATGTATTTCAATTAATCATGTGCTTTATTCTTTGTGTTGTACACAAGATAAAGTCACTTAAAACTGATTCATGCATTTTGTTATCTCATTCCTCTCTCAGTCAGAACTCCATCATTCAGGGTCTCATGTTGAGTTCACCTGAGTCTACATAAGGATATTCAATCCTTCGTTGTATTCATTCAATAATCAGTAATCATTATTGTTTCACATATTTTGATGTGTAATTTCCCATTTATGTGTGATAGGTTTCTCTTTAGAATATCATCCAGGGCTTGTGGAATCTCAATCATAGATTCTTTCAAAAGGTTTGCTTTCGAGGTTTCTACCTGTAGCTAGGAGTGTTATCACTTTTGTTTTCCACACCCATGACTTGTGGCCCTCAACAAGTCGAAAGCAAGGTAAGATCGAGGAGGTGCGAAAAAAAGAGAAGTTTGGGATGAGAGCTCAAGAGTTAGAAAGGGATTTATAGTTGGCCTAGGTCATCTGCCATCTTTTCTTCTATAATTTCTTTTATTATTTTTTTCCACGCTCTTTTTTTATAGTATTTGTAATGAAAAATATATATCAATCAATATTTGAAAATGAAATATGAAAATATTGAATCTATGGAGACTAACCATCTAGGGGTAAGGGATAATTGTTCTATAAAATAAAGTGGAAACTGGATGTGGATAAATGCAAAGATGTTCCAAGGTATTTAAAAATTGTAGAGTATCTAGAGTGAAGTTGGAACAATCCAAAAGAAAACAAGTACAAAAGGGGAATACTGCAACTCATTGATAAAGGTCAAAAACTTAGGAAGACAAGAATATTACACAAAAAAATTCATAGTACAAATGGTAGGGAACTTGGGGAAGAATTATATTACCCTATCTCAACTCCTCTCACATGACCAATATAATATATGTGCAATAGTTGTTAAATATCAAAACTAGGGTAGAACATATGGAAGGAAGGGAAGAAGAGAGTGAGCACAAAATTTTTGAGAGCATGATGGCCAACCAAGCTCTAGTAAAAGAAAATAGTGTACTAAGAGATTAGGTAGAAGCACTACAAAATGCTATAGAAGTAGGAAATCATGAACAACAATCCATGCAAAAATCAACAAAAGAAAACTTAGACTTGGTAGATCCAAAAGTGTCGCAAAAGAATCTCAATCCTTGCAATATGCAAGCATTCAAGGGCTAGAGGAAAAATCGTGTAATAGGGAAATCAAATCAATGGATGTCAAATCATGGACTCAAGTAATTCAAATTCCAATTGGTGAGATATAGGAGGCAATGGAAAAGGATGGAAAAGTACAAGCAAAAGAGAATAGGGAAAGAAAAGAAAGAGAAAAAACATTCGAGGGGTAAGAGATTATGACAAAGTTGAAAGTGACTGCAATATTACAGGTGATTTCCTAATGGATAATCTACATTGGAGGGAATAAATCTATCAAGAAAGAAGGGTTGGAAAATTAAGTGAAGAGGGTAATAGGCTAATCAAAGTTGTCTAATAAGTATAGAAGAAAAAAATAACTTCTAAGAAGATTGGGGACTTTTAAGGGAAACTATTTCTTCTTAGATGAATATCTAACCTCATTTCAAGAAGAAGCAAGAAGGGTGGAATTGACCAAAGTGCTCGAACAAGGGATGAAGGTAAAAGAGTGTGGTTGCAAAATGGGAAATTTATCATCACCTATATTTGTCCCAAAGTATAATAAAATAGTGAGAGAATAGAAAAATAAAAGAAAGGTTAATAATGACAATTCAATATGTAACAGGACAAGAATGGGTGAAAAAGGTAAAATTTTCTACTTGAACATTTTTCCCCAAGACAAATAGAAAGTAGGGCCCCCAAGAGTACTTAAAACTACTGTGTTGAAATTGTAGAGGCCACTCATGGATAAGGGGAATTGAGTTAGGTCCTATTTCTAATTGAATAAACATAATATGTCTCATAGGAACTCATGAGCATGATGGGTGCAAGAAAATTATTTTTGAAGGCTTCACTAAATTTATAATCTACAATGATGTAGCTAGTAATGGCAAGGGGTGTGGTGGCATAATGGTCTTAATAAAAAATCATGGGTCCCCAAATAAATATTCAGTTGGAAAAAATAATACATCTAGTTTAAAAAAAATAGAATGAAAGACACATCAAAATTGTAGCACATGTTGTTTTTTCCCTTAATAGTTTGAAGTGTATATAAGAATGTGTTACATTGTAAGGAGCCTTTGTAATGCTAAAAAATATATTCCATATTTCTCATAACAAGGAGAAGTTCTTATAATGGATAACTTTAATGTGAGGATAGTGAATGAACAAACTTACATATTATACAACAAGGAGGATAACAATCCTTTATGGCATATGTAAGAAGTAATCAAAATGGTCAAGGTGTTTTGCAGATAACAAGGGTATTAATCTTTTTAGTGAAGAATTACTTGTTATTTGTAATTGTATGGGGAAAGGAAGAACTCTAGAAATTGTACTAGAAAGAACTATAATGGAGTAAGTGTTGTTGATTATACTATTTGGTCACAAATCTTGATTAAGAAGATTACAAAGGTTGTGATTGAAGACATCCTTGATGATTTAATGCTTGCAGTCCATGATAATGAGATAGGAAACATTGCAGGTTGAGATAAATGAAATTAAAAATGTTGCAAGTCAAGAAGATGTGCACATAAAGTTAAATGCCATAGAATGTGATTTTAGGAAAATTTAAATAATGTAGGATATGTTCCATTTAAAAAAAATGCACAAACAATTCTTTTAAAATGATATAAAGAAATCAATGGTGGGATGACAATTTTTTTTTCTTCCTACTATAGCTATTAGTTTTGTAAGAAGGCATGCATGGTGAGAGAAATTCAACGTGGCAGGCAATGTTTAATAGCTGTGACCTCAAAAGAAGTAGAATTGCGACCATAAAAAAGGAGAGGGAAGCTTCCTCGTACTTTTAGAGGCTTTTCCTCATAAAGGATATGCTAATAGAATCAACTTTTTGTTACCTTATCTCACAAATTCCTTTGTCTCTTGAAAGTCTTAATAAAAATATTTTAAATGACATATAGAAAATGTATCTTCACATGGATAAAAGAAAATTCTTAGTCACATATTAGGGTCCAAAATCCAACTTGGCATAAAGTAACAAGTAGTGCTCTATTTCAAGGTAAATACATTTGACAATTTTAGAATAGTACACTACTGGTTGGTCTAATGCTTGTTTCTAATAGATGGCTAGTGGTACAATAATAGTGAGTAGCGTTACACACAATTTTAAATGGTGTGCTCATTATTGATCTATCATTAAATAAAATAGTTTTGAAAGAGAATCATCTAGGTATTGAGAAACCTCTATGTTATTTCTTAATTTTGATCACACCTTCTCTTACATTTATTTTCTTATAATCACCATTGGAAATTGGTTCTCCAAACTCGTTGGATTCATCAAAATGACAAAGAACACCATATTATTACTACAATAATAAAAAATAGGATTACTAGAACCTAGATGAGTAGAGGTGCCATTTCATTCATGGTAAGCTCAAGGAATGGTGTGGCTATTGCCTCTACTCTCCTCTTATTGATTGAAACCAATAAAAAAAGTATTGAGAGACTCTAGTAGGGAATTTCTACAATGAATTTGTAGAAAATTTTCTTTGGTGGTATATGAGATAAGTATCTATCATATTTATCAATTAATTTCTACCACTCACATACACCAACAATCACCTAGAGCTTTCCCCTCCCTAGGTGCACACTAAAAAGCTTCAAAAATATTCTTCTAGCTAACAATTTTTTCAATTCCATTCCATAAAGTTTCTCCTTTTCTTTCTTTTTGAATGACTCCTCTAATTTCTTGACATGATGTGGAGATTAATTATGATAAGGCCCAATTCATACTATGGTGGGATGGTAGAATTTGGTATTTTTTCTAAAGCTATTAGTAGTGTAAGAATGTATGCATGTTTCATATCCCTCGCTTCATCTAACTTTTTTACCTTGGAAACTTTGTCCATTATAAAATTGTGGCAACATAAATTTTACTCCCTTCTTAGAGATAGTACAATCCCTTGCTTAATTTGGACCTAGATTTTGCTACCCTTACATTAAATACCCTTTAATTCATCATTAATAGACCTAGGCTAAGACCCTTTATTTTGGATCTCAAGGCTTATTTTAACTAAAAACTCAACAAAATCATCAAAAGCACTTAAATTTCTAACAACCCACCCCAAAAATCTAGGGTGGGACTCATATGCCACCTTGGGCATATGAGTCCCCCTAGGTGGGACCCATATGCCAAAGGTGGCGTATGAGTCCCATTTGAGGATTTTTTAGGGTTTGAGTGGGAAATTTAAATTTTTAATTCAATTTTTTGGTTGATGTTGGCTTTTGAGATCTGAATAACAATAAATTAGGTGAAAATGCCTATATAAGCAAGCTTCTAAGTCATTATTTCATCTAAGAAAGCATTTTAGGAGAGCAATTTCAAGATTCAAGCATTCTTCACAAGAGAATTTAAGAGAAAATAATCAACAAAGTTGAAGTCTTGGAGCAACATTAAAGTTTTTTTGCAAGTATTCAAGCTCACTTTAATTCAAGATCTAGCATTTTCAAGGGTTGATTATGGTTGTCTATGGTGAACCATGATGGATTCTAGGTTGGGGAGATGCAACTAGCCATCAAACCAAGCCTAATGACTTGTCTCCTAAGTGATCCCATCCTCCATTATCATTCTACATTCAACCTAAGGAAGGTACATATATCATTAGGGCTCATATTGAGTGATTAGAGATCTCTCATTGTGAGTCATTCATAGCTCTGTTTCATTCTTGCATCTCATTCTAGCACAATAGAATAAGGTTGCATTGCATTTTGGATTTCCTAATCTTAGACACACTTAAGGTTAAGGTGTATGTTCACATTTGCAGTCAAGTTTCATTATTTCAATCAAGGTTTAATTACCAAACTAGGGGTTTGACTGAGGAAAACCCCCATAAGAAAATCAAGTATATATCATTTCTTGCAGGTATTTTTTACAGGTTTGGATCCAAAAACCAGTTTGGAAGGCAAGAGCAGAGATTGGAGCATAGATCCAAACTTTAAATTCTTGAAAATGCGGAACAAGATTGATATTCCAGGAGTGGCGTATGAGTCCCACTATAGGAAAATTTTCTAGATTTTAGCAGATCTTGACTCTATAGTGTTAGGAACCTGTTCCAGAACAGAAACCCTAGTCTAGGACTGATACACCAAAAGTGGCATATGAGTCCCAGTAAGCAAAATTTTAGGATTATCAATGTTTCTGAGCTTATTCTTGTCTTCTTCAAGTTTCTAGGTGCACACCTCTGATCTTGCAGTTCTCTGTTTTGATTTACATGCTTTTCTAGGTCATTTAGTGAAAGTTTGCATTGTATTCTAGGTTTAAGCTCTAGGTCTTTCATTTCATTAGTCTTTCCAAGACCTAGCTTGGTGTTGAACCCCTCTTTATCTTATAATCAGATGCTAGGACAACCCTATTGCAAGATCTCTTTCTCCTTTGCGTACATAAAATTGGGATCTCTAGGGATTTCCTTGAATGAAATAATCAGGAAATGTGTTGAACCATAAACAATCATTAACATGAAACCACATTTTTAGTTTTTTTTATTTTGGTGAACCTGCATTTAGAACATCATAATTTTGATTTTAAGTGCATTATCATCCTAGATCTTGCTTGCATTAATATCGCATTAGGGTTTACATTAGTTAATTGGCATTCTAGGGTTTTCAATTTTTGCATTAGTGAAAGTGCATATAGTTTGCATTTTTGCATCTCAAATCATTGAAAATCATCTAAAATATGCATTTGCACTTAGGTTATAGATCATACAAATGAAAAAGCATAAAAAACGCTTTTTTTTTTTGAAAATATTGAAAAAACCCTCACTGGGACTCATACGCCCCTCTAGGCGATTTAGTCCCAGTACAGATTTTGAACTGCATTTTCCAAAATTTTAAACTCTTTTTTTGTGCTCTTGTTTGTTGTTGATAACTTTTTGTTTTAGATTACAGAGTTTTTGTTATATTTATTTCATTGCATTTAGCTTAAATTGAATTTGCATCTATCTTGCATTTGGTATCCTTTGCATGATAATTTCTACTTGGTGTCCTATTGCTAATACTATAGCAAAAAAAAGTTCGAGACACATGTCATCTCGCGATAGCACAATCATCATGGATCTTGGGTTGTCTAGCTCTTTCACTACTAGTGTTAGCACTAGTTCACTAGGTATGGACCATACCCTTAACACTTCATGTATTGTAACGCATGTTGAGACAATGGTTACTAGTGTCCCAAAAGAAAACATAATCCAAATCCATGAAGACTTAGCAAACCTACAAAATCAAATAATTAATGAAAACATTTCAACCACTTCCATCCCTACAATAGATAACATACATCGCATGATTGAAAGTGAAGAAGGAGTTGATCTTATGCATAACATAATTCAGATTTTTGGGCCACATCTTACCTCAACCACTAGTTGTCCTTTACCCTCAAACAATGTCACAATCCAAGTAGGAATTCAAATTCCTCCTCTCACAATTGCCTCTATTCCTATCTATACCAACCCTCAAGTCACAACAACAATGCAACCGACTAGTAATGTACTTTCCTTGGGTATTTTCACTAGCATCCCTAGTACTTTTGTGGCATCACACATTATATCACCTATCACCTTGCCACCTATAAGCATTCCATTCACTTTCCCCTTGAACACATACACCCCTTCACCTTTTTCACCTCCATATCATAATACAAGAAATCACCCTCTCATACATCAACTTTTACAAATTGTTTAATCCCTTTAAAAATAAGTCTCCACCATCAATCAAAATCAAAATGGCCCACCTACATATTATGTCAAAAGTAGTCCCTTGTCCTTGGAGATATTATGAACACTAATGCCACAGGGTGTAGAAGTGCCTAGATTCAAGAAATATGGGGGAAAAGGAGATCCTTCTAACCATGTTTCTGCTTATACTGCCTTATGTAGTGACTTTATTCTTGACCATAAACTCTTGGCTAAGATTTTCCCGAGGTCCTCGAAAGATATTTCCTTAGAATGGTTTTCCTCATTACCGAACAACTCAATTCTTTCATTCAATGAACTTGTTGAAGCATTTATCAACTATTTCCAAGTTCATATGACCCCTAAGATGACCTTGGACAATTTGATGAGATATAAGAAAAAAGAAGAAGAAAAGATTATCGATTTTATCTCACGCTATCAATCGCTTTATTCCCAAATTGATGTCAAGGTTCCCAACCTTCACCTTCAAAAGATGTTCATAGAAAATTTGCAAAGTAAGATACAAGATAATCTTACCATAATGAAATTCCCCTCCTTCATGCACTTAAGTACTGCGGGCTCTGTGATTATCAAAACTTAGTTAGTAGTTGAGATACAAAACCCACTTCTAGTTGTATTCAGTAGTTTGGGTCTACAAACCAAAAAAATTCTCAACCTTTTAGAAAATAGAATAAAGGCTTCCTTCAATTCAATCCCCCTCAACAAGCAACTCAACATGTCGATAACCAAGTAGCCACTATTAAAGCAGCAATACCATTTAGCTATGGGGACCCAAAAAGACAATTCACTCCCTTACTTGATACCATTCATAACACAATGTCACAACTCCTAGAACAAAATATGATTACCTTGCCTCTCGTTAAAATTCTTGATCCTTATAAACCATTACTTACAAACTATAGACCAGATTCTTACTGTCATTATCACTGACAAAATGGACACGATATGGAACATTGTAAGCATCTTAAACATCTTGTGCAAGACCTTATTGATTCCAATCGGCTTTTTGTGAGGTGTTAATGATCAAGGAAATAAGTTTGTTTCCCCTCCTAACCAAAACTTACAAATCTTTACCAAGCCCATGCCTAATCATAATATTTCATTTGTCAAATCTAGTGAAACTAAAAAGAATGATATGATGAATGTTGACAAAAATGATGATAATAATGATATTGTTCAACATGATCATATAGATACTGATCCTATGGATGATATGGTAGGAGTGATAGATGTTATACCTCATAAGGGTGGAACTAAAAAGCCTCTTGAGATTGCTTTATCCTCACAAGATATACTTAAACATGCACTTGATGGTCCTCTTTACATAGCTGACTGAATCTATGAAAAGCCCACCAATGAGATATTAATAGATCTCGTCTGTGGAGAGAATGTAATCACTGAAAAATCTTTACTTGTGCATGAGCTCTATCAAGAAATATATGATAAACCGAAAGCATGGATCAAGACGCATAATGGTTTTTCTTTCCCTATGATGGATCGATCACCCTTCCTTTACAAATAGGACTGAAAACATTAGATGTCTCATTCTCCATTATACCTTGGGCATATGAGTCCCCCTAGGTGGGACCTATATGCCAGAGGTGGTGTATGAGTCCCATTTGGGGCTTTTTTTAGGGTTTGAGCGGGAAATTCATCTTTTCTTCCAGGGTCCTAAATATACTTTGAAATGCATAAAAACATAAAATAAATGATTAAGGAAAAAGCTAAGGTAGAAAAATCAACTCACCTAATGTTTTAGCTCACCTCAGGCTACCTCCTCATGCAAAACATCCAGTCTCGAAGGCTCGTACTCTCATCGGCTTGACATCTTTAGTCACTCTCCACCAAAGTCAAGCTACAAGAAGGTAAAAGACAAAATAATTATAAATTATGTCACTTTTTACTCTTATATATGTTAAAACCTAGGGTTTTACTATATTAGGGTCAAAAGTACCTTTTTCACTCAAGCTAACATACCAAGAGCTAGAGAACTCCATTTTCAACGCCATTTGTTGTGTTAGAATCATGATTCCACTCCAGTCCTCATCATATGTATATGATTATCCGGTATGGTATCTTTAAATAATCGATGATACGACTTACCTTATTCGATGCGGTTAGACTACTACCTTGATTCCACCTCCGTAAAGAAAGCATAATCAAGGGGGGCATACATCTACCCTCAAATCATATTTGTAGAAGAAGCTAGATAAAAGGATTTTTGGACAACTAACAAATTTGTGTTGTAGGATGTAGTTCCTAACATTGTGGTTTTGCAGATAGCTACAGTGGGGGCTTCATTCTCCTGTGTTGTGAATGAACCTATATGAGTATCCTTTTATGAAGCAAAGGTTATTGTTTGGATTCCTTTAGCTTACATATGCATGTAGAGTCATATGGGCGCTAAAGTGGAGGCTAAATGTGGCAACATAAATTGTACTCCCTTCTTGGAGATAGTACAATCCCTTGCTTAATTTGGACGTATTTTTGTACCCTTGAATTAAATACCCTTTAATTCATCATTAATAAGCCCTTAAGACCCTTTATTTTGGATCTTGAGGCTTATTTCAGCTAAAAACCTGACAAAATCATCAAAAGCACTTAAATTTCTAACAACCCACCTCAAAAATCTAGGGTAGGACTCATATGCCACCTTGGGCATATGAGTCCCCCTAGGTGGGGCCCATATGCTAGAGGTGGCGTATGAGTCCCATTTGGGGATTTCTTTAGGATTTGAGCAAAAATTCAACTTTTTAATTCAAATTTTTGGTTGATGTCGACTTTTTAGATCTGAATAACAATAAATTAGGTCTAAATTCCTATATTATAAGAAAGCTTCTAAGTCATTATTTCATCTAAGCAAGCATTTTAGGAGAGAAATTTCAAGATTCAAGCATTCCAGAGCATTCAAGCATTCTTCACAAGAGCATTCAAGAGCAAATAATTGACAAAGTTGAAGTCTTGGAGCAACATTGAAGTGTCTTTGAAAGTCTTCAAGCTCACTTTCATTCAAGATCTAGCATTTTCAAGGGTTGATTATGGTTGGCTATGGTGACTCATGATGGATTCTAGGTTGAGGAGATGCAACTAGCCATTAAACCAAGCCTAATGACATGTCTCCTAAGTGATTCAATCCTCCATTATCATTCTACATTCAACCTAAGGAAGGTACATATATCCTTAGGGCTCATCCTAAGTGATTAGAGATCTATCATTGTGAGTCATTCATATCTATGTTTCATTCTTGCATCTCATTCTAGCACAATATAGTAAGGTTGCATTGCATTTTAGATTTCCTAATCTTAGACACACTTAAGGTTAGGATGCATGTTCACATTTGCATTCAAGTCTCATTGTTTCTATCAAGATTTAAATACCAAACTAGGGGTTTGATTGAGGAAAACCCCCCATAAAAAAATCAAGTATATATTATGTCTTGCAAGTATTTTTGCACGTTCAGATCCAGAAATTAGTTTGGAAGGAAAGAGTTGAGATTGGAGCATAGATCTAAACTTTGAATTCCCAAAAAAGTGGAACAAAACCGATATGCGAAGAGTGGTGTATGAGTTTCACTAGAGGAAAAATTTCTAGATTTTAGTAGGTCCTAATTCTATAGTGGGTGCTACCACAATAATGGGTTACACTTTTTGGGACATCCTGATTTTTGCCTGAAATCACATATTTTTAAAAAATACAATGATTTTAGACTTTAAAAGTTCCATTTAAATGATTTTAATTAAAGAGGGATTGATCAAACCCCCTTAGATCAAACCCCCTTGGATAGAACCTTGTTAGATTTAAGCCATACCTATAATCGAGTCTCCTCTACACCTATCAAAATGCTGATAAAAAACCACTTTTGTTTTACCTTTTGGGTGACCAAATGAATTCATTTAAAATTTATGTTTTGTAAGCATGTATCCCTTATTATAAGCTTCCCAAAAAGTATAATTTTAAATATGTTTAATTTTATTATTATATTTATTTTTTTATTTCTTGTGAATGTAGGAATTTCAATGAACATCAAGTTCTTTGTTTCACACATATGAAAAAATAGAAAAATAGAGAAAAAAATTCTAAAAAATACATGTGCACTAGGTATTGATGTCCTTATTCTAACAAAAAAATAATAAGTTAATTCAAATGAATACAAAAATAGTTATGTGAGCCGAAGTACACCTCTATCCAAATTATAATTACTTTGAGTTGAAAAATTAATTAAAAAAAAAAAATGCAACAAAAAATTATGAAAAAATATCCATCCCCTAGATATTGGTGTGAAAAAATTGTATTTTAAAAATTAGAATTGTATCCTATTTATAAAAAAATTTATGCAGTCCAAAGTAAACATCACTTTTTAAAAATGCTAATTAGTAGAAAAAATAAGTTATTAAAAATTACATAAAATGATTCACAATTTATTTTTAGATTTAAAAAAAAAAACATAATTAGAATCTACACAAAAGATCTAACAAATAACTAGTTTCATTCATCTTCAAATTCTTAATGGTTTAACTGCTATAGGTGTAAGAAAGTGAATATTTGGTGAAAAATCTTGATTTTAGTGTCAATTTTAGCCAAAAACTATAACCCATTATTGTGGGATCACCCTAGTGTTAGAAACTTGTTCTAGACCAGAAAACCTAGTTTGGGACTAATACACCAGAAGTGGCGTATGAGTCCCAATAAGCCAAAATTTTAGAATTCTTAGTGTTCCTAAATTTATTCCAATCTTCTTCAAGTTTCCAGGTGAACACCTCTGATCTTGTAGTTATTTGTTTTGATTTACATGCTTTTTTAGGTCATTTAGTGAAATTTTGCATTGTATTAGGTTTAGGCATTAGGTTGTGCATTTCATTAGTCTTTCCAAGCCCTTTCTTGGTGGTGAACCCCTCTTTAGCTTATCAGTAGACCCTAGGACAACCCTATTGCAAGATCCCTTTCTCCTTTTCATACATTAGATTGAAATCTCTAGGGTTTTCCTTCAATGAAATAATCGAGAAATGTGTTGAACCATAAACAATCATTAACATAAAACCAAATTTTCAGTTCTTTCGAAAATCATTAAAATTACTTGTTTCTAGATACTCCTATAATAATAACACTATAGGCATTTTTTCTTTGCCTCCAATGCCCTACACAAATATTATTTTTGGTTCATAAATATGAATAGTTTTTAATCTAGATGATTTTTTTTAAATGGTGTGTGGATAAACATCATTATAGTATCCTTAACATCACTTTTATCAATCTCAAAATCATAATCTTTATCAATAGATAATAAGAAGCTAATAGTAGTTAACTTAGCAATATGAGAAAAAAAATTACAAAAAATGATTCCCTCCCTATGAGTACCCCAAGGCCACCAATATCCTTCTAAATAAACCACTTAGATTAATTTTCATTTTATACACCCACTTGCAACTAATAAGATTTCTCCCCCCAAGAAAACCAACACTATCCAAGTTGTCACAATTTTCTAAGGTCATCATCTTCCTATATGGGTTGCACTGAAAACTCACTATTATTTTAAGAGAGATCCTCTTTGAAATATTTAGGTTCATCATCAATAATCAATGAAGAAAATACAGAAGAAAAATATAGTGGCCTATATACATTGAAATTGGCTTTTATTGTCTTGTGGACCTCCTCTTGAGACATGAGTTAGGGGCCATGCCTATTCTTCTATATGATTGTCCTACATATTTTTATTTAAATTCTAATTTGATCTCTCTTATTTTTCTCCATCCTCTAATCCATCTATCTATTCTTCCACATGTGCATCTTCCAACTTCTCAACCGTAGTCTCAAAATGCACAAATTTGGCCCCGTTTTTTCCTTTAGTTATTTTGGACTTGAAAAACTCTTATGTCTTTTAAAATCAGACAATTAGAATTTTTTTGTTTGTTTTTGTTTAAAGGATTCCAAACCTTAAAAAATTTTACATCCTCAACATAGCCTATGAATATGCATTTATTAGCTTCTAGACCAATCTAGATATCAATTTTCATAAGGCATGTGGATATAAGTGTCACAACTAAAGACCCTTAACAGTAAAACGATTCTTGCTTATCCATACTTCACGAAAAGTTTTATCAATAAGAGTTGAGCACCAAAAAATATCTACCTCCTTAGGAAGGAGCAAACACAAAGGTGTATGACAGATATATTCCCATTTAAAAATAAATATAAGGGAAGAAAGATAATAATGTATGGTTAGTGTCACCATGTTGGTGGTAATAGATGCAAAAATTTAATTATGAGTCCTAGACCTAACTAAAAAAGTGATAATCAAGAACCTTGTAAGAAAATGTAGAACTTGAGATCGATTTATGATGAGACTTTATTGCGATAGAAATATCACTATAAATAATATGAATATCCTCAAATTCTTCCTCCTAACCTATAAGAAGGAACAAACAAAACAAACCTATAAAATCTCTCAAACACACATTTGAAAAATTTATTCTAGTTTGTTGTAGGATTGCCTAGAACTCAAAGAGGCAATGATTTTAATTTTGTAGTTGTGGATAGGTTTTCAAAAATGGTTCATTTCATTCCTCGCAAGAAGACTATTGATGCAACTAATATAGCTAACTTGTTTTGCAAAGAAGTAGTGAGGTTGCATGGTATACCCAAGAGTATAGTATCTGATAGAGACACAAATTTTGTGGGATACTTTTAGTGAACACTTTGGAAGAAGTTGGGCACTCATATTAGTTTTAGCTCAACAATTCAAGCCAAGATGGGTCAATACATAGATGATATTCTACAAACACTATAGATTGAAAGGATTATCATTTTGAGATGCTCAACACAATATAGTAACATGAATAAACTCAAGATGAAAGAACATATTCAAAGGTTAGAGTCTAGACCCTAATAAATGGATAAAATCATAAAGGTTCATAATGACTAAAATAAAGAAAAATAGGTTCACCATGATGGAATAATAGAAAATAGGGATATAATGAACCTAATCTTCTAATTTTATTCAAAGAAATGAGATCCACACAATGAAATGACTAACAACCAAAAGGTGAGTCAACTCAAAGTGTGAATCAACAAATTTCTCTTTTATTCTAAGGACGAGGGTATGAGCCAAATAAAAAATTTGGGAGAAATATTAAAATCATCAAATAAACTCCAAAGCGCAAGCTATAAAATGAAAATGAAATACTGCACTCAAAACTAATGGAACCAACAATGGGGGAAAATATGAAAAAGGGAGAATGATGTGTACCAATCACCAAAAGTACCTTTTTGAAGCTCACTGAGGACTCATCTGCCCTATGGAAAATGGGTCCTAGATAAGGCTTTGTAAAAATTATTTTTGGGTTCTCTGCTCTTATGTTTTCACTCCCAGATTCTCGAGTTTCATTGTCGAACATCCAAAAATAAATCATGTAGAAGAGTTTCCATGAGATGAAAACTTTCTTCAATGTTGCTCTTCAAAGGATATTCCAACTAAAAACCTACAAATACAAACACAAGAGGAGAAAAATGTTGTTTTTGTGATGGGGGGTTTTCCTTGGTCAAACCCCATTTGAGTATTTAAACTTTGAAATGAAATCAAATAGCATGAAGGAAATAATGAATGAACAATGCAATGTCACAACTCACCAAACCTTTGATTAGACCTTGGAATGAAAATTTGCAACTAGCATGAATTTTCCTCGATGGATGTGGATCTTGATCATAAAACTTGATTTGGAATGATTTCTTTGAATGCTTGAATGGATCTTGAACTCTACATCTACATATTAGCTCAAACAACATGCATGATGTAAGAAGACTTTGGCATGATGATGGAATCTTGATTGCTGCAATAATTTTTCAATAATTCTACCCTTGAATGCCTTGAAAATTCTCTTGAAGTGCTCTTGAACTCATAAAAACTTGCTATCATAAACTTTCTCATCAAATTTCTCATAAAATTGCTAGGTGAAACATAGTGAAATGACCTCTAATTTATACATATCTTAACATTAATTCCCGAAATACAAATAACACAAGCCAACATGTGAATACACATTTGAAATCATTGAAAAACCACCAAAAAAGTATTTTAGATCTTTAGGTCCTAGGCCTAAGTGAGGACCCATTCACCCTTGGGAAAATGGGTCCTAGGTCACTTACCTAGGACACACATTCTTCAAGGATGAGTGTTATGTTATCGCATTTATGAATGTTGGGTTTTCCCCTTCGAAAAATACAATTAAGTAGGCTTGGATTTGAATTAAAGGGGCTGATTAAGGAAAATTAACCTCAATTAATTAATAAAGCCCTAGGTTAGTGTGAAAGTGTAAAGGTACACCCAACAACACCAATAATAAGGCACAATTATGTCCATTTTAATAAATAAGGCCCTAAACTTAATGCGAATATGTAAAATACATATTACAACACTAATTTAAGGCATAATTAAGCTCACTTTATTAATAATTATTTATTCCAAATTAAGTGTGAAAAAGAGATACTTTTTCCTACACTACATCTAGCCCCCACTTTAGTGAGAGTATGACCCCATGTCAAACTGACACTAAAGTAGAAATTAAAGACACTTATGTATGAAACAATGAAAAAGATACACAATCATGCAACATGAAAGACCAGGAAGATCAAGCCTAGACTGTCTGATGTAGTGCGAAGCACATATAAGATTTTTTTTGTGTGCTCACTCTAGGGTAATAGAACCTTAGGTTTTCCACTAGGTGAGTCTCCCAATGGGTGGAAAATCATACCGAAGCTATCCCTATGAAAAATTTAGTAAGATTCCACAAGAAAAGGTTTCATGATTCATAAGGCTTAACAAGTTGTGTTATGCTAAGAGCTTATGAACAAGGAAATTCTCCACTAGCAAGCAAGGTGGGTTGTTCTTGGTGGTCTTGAATAGGGTTTTGGGCTCTATAGGGGTTAACAAGCTGGGTTATGCTAAGCACCTATGAACAAGGCAAGGCTCCACTAGCAAGCAAGGTGTGTTATGTTTGGTGGCCTTGAATTTAGGGGTTTGTGCTTCACAAGGTTAACAAGTTGTATTATGCTAAAAACTTATGAACATTAATGCTGCTATAGGTTTGTTCAAATGGATTTTGCATAGTTCATGTAAGGTATTCTTCTTAGGGAACATCATGCCTAATGTCTCCAAGAGAGGACAAGTCAAGAGTAAAAGATTCACTTTCTTAGGAAATACAATGTGTTACATCACCACTAAGAGGAAAGTCATACACTATGAAATATTATACTCTTGGAGGACATCAAACCTAATGACACCACCAAGAAAAGGACGCGTCACAAGAGGAAAGAAAATCGCACCATGAAACATGAGAAATGTTGAAAGATATTTTCAATGTATGCCCCCACTTTAAAGAAATTGCTACACCATTACCATGAGAAATTGCTTTAAAGTAGCCAATGTTCAATCCTAAGACATGAGAGCTTACTCAGAAAGCCCTATGCCAAGTCATATGTTTTGAAATGAAGCTACGTCATGAAAAAGGAAGGAGAGGTTTCCCCAAAAAATACATAAGGGATCTACGGATTTGAGGTCAATATATCTTTGCTATAATGTTGTTATAGAGCTCAGAAACATCATCATTCCCCAAATACTTGTAGAACTGGAAGAATGACACATAGAGAGCGAAAAAAAAGAAAATATTTTGCGTCAATATGGAAGAGACCTAAATGTCTCTACGCTTTGCATCATCCCCAAAAGGAAAACACAAGACAAATGAAAAGGTAAATGGTTATGAAATATAGAATAATGTAGATACAAATAGAGTAATGCACATAAAGAGACAGATACATCAAACAAAATAGTACGGGGGATCACATTACGCACATGCAATCACACAAAGAACATAAAAAAGAAAATAATACCAAAGAATAGTAAGGAACATGCTAGTCAACCTATAGCAGGTCGTTCACATCCCAATCTTGATTAGTATATACATAAGGTGGCCAGCTAGCCAAGGGGACAAGGTGAAGTGCCAAAGTAGGACACACACCAAGTTCAACACTCTTTTTAGGAGAATTGTCATTTAAGCTCATAGAAGAGGAGAACAATGAATTCAACTCATTATGCACTTGTTCATCAATCTTTGCAATGTCAATGTCATCATCTAAATTAATCACAACAAGAGGTCGAATCATAATGTCCCTAGAAGGTTCTTGTTTAGGTTACGATGAAGATGTAGAATCATCATGCATTGCTTCAGGAAAGTTTGGATATTGATTTTCTATGTTGCTCTTTTTTCTTTAGTTTGTAACATATGAGCCATAGCATGACATCTACGCCTATTATCTCTAGCCTTTCAATTTATTTTCATTATGTTTTCAATTTGTGACTGTGTAGGAGTGGGTTTTTTAACTATAGGTCTCTTTTCTTCCCTTAGGGGAGGAATAGAAGGAACCATGGGAGGTTGTTCAACCACTTTATCTTTAGCTTTGTAAACTTGTTTGATTTTAGGAGGTACAACCAGATTGTTTTGGTTATCTTATGGTCTCTTATATGAAGTGGGTGAAGAATTTGTAACAGGTTTCTCTTGGAAATTTGGAAGGAATTTTGGCTCAATCATGGTTTTGTCAGGGATGGGTGGCTCAATCATGGGTTGAGGCATATTGCTAAGGGATAATTCTACTATGCATTTTACCTTAATATTTTGATAGGATTTGAAAAAGAAGTCCTCATGAGGTCAAATAGGTTCAATAGGCTCGAGCCAAAAGAAATCCAATGAAAGTTCCCACAAGAAGACACAGGATTAAAGCCACTATGGTGCATAGTAAAGATCTCATTGTCAATGGGAAACTTCAAACATTTATGCACAACCAACAGGAGGGAATTCATGGAGTGAAGCCATGGATAGCCTAACTTCACACGAAATTGATTTGATGTCAGGATGATGGTGAATGAGACATTTAATGTTTTCATTCCAAATTTTAGAGGGAGATTTATCAAACCAATCGTAGGGCAAGCAAAACCATTATCCATTTTTATCCATTTTTTTGGTATTTCATATGTATCTTGATAGAGTTGATGCACAAATAGCAATTCTTCAGTGATCACATTCTCTACATAGACTAGATCAATTAATATCTCATTCTAGTAGGTTTTTCATTGATTCTTCCAGCTATGTAAAGAGGACCAATGAGGTCTTGCACAGGATGTTTAATATGCTTATAATGTTTTGTATCATGTCCATTTTGTTGGTGAAAATGAAAATAAGCATTTGATCTATAGTTTGAGGGTAATTGTTTATTAGGATTAGGAGCTTTGATAGGAGGTAAGGAAATCATATTCTTGTTCAAGAGTTGTAACATGATATTATGAAGGGTATCGGGTAGAGAGGTAAATTGTCTATTCCTATCCCTAAAGGAAAAAATGATTTGTCATCTTTATAGCAGCCACTTGGTTATCAGGTTGTTGATTTTGGTTGAGGGGAATTAAGTTGTAAAAATACCCTATTTTTTTTTTTGAAATGTTGGTAACTATTTTGAGGTGCGAATTCATACTTTTCAAGATGCCTAGGTGGATTTTTCACATCACGAATATAATCCAAATTTTGATAATCATGAAGGGCTATACATAATTGTGTCAAGGATGCGAATATCAACATCTCAAGCTTAGTTTGGATCATATATTGTAAATTGGAAATAAACATTCTTTGAAGGTCAGCATCGGGAATCTTAATGTTTATTTGTGAATTACGACATTTGATATCACACTATAAAATCAGTGACCTTTTCATCATCCTTTTGTTTACATGTCATTAAATCAGCTAGGGTCATCTTGGGACCCATGTGAATGTGGAAGTGGTTGTAAAAGGAATCAATAAGCTCATTGAATTATTTTATTAAGTTGTTCAATAAAGAGAAAAACCACTCTAAAACAATATCCTTCAAGGATCAAGGAAACAAATTACCCAAGAGTTTATCTTCAGAAATGAAGTCACTACAGAGGGTAGTATAAGTGGAAACATGACTAATGGGATCTCCTTTCCCATCATATTTCTTGAATCTAGGAACTTCTATACCTTGTGGCATTTGTGTTCTCAATATCTCCAGGGATAAGGGATTGGTTTTGATGTATTGTGAAGGTTGGTCATTGTTGTTTTGTTTTAGGGTGGGGATATTTTGTTGGAGGGATGACATATTTTGCAAAAGTGTGTTAAGGAATAGATCATTGTTGGTATTATGATATGAAGGGGAATAAGGTGGAGTGGTGTATGTTTGTGGAGGGCAAGTGAATTGTAGGTTTGTAAGGGGAGATGGCTGAGGCTATATGAGATTTGAATGCACAAAGCTAGAAGGATTCCCAGTGGAAATACCTAAGGAAGTGTTGACATTGCTAGTAGGCTAAATGGTTGTGGTAACATGAGTACTAGTGTATGTAGGAATAGAGGTGAGGTTTGTGGAAGGAGGAATATAATTTCCACCTTGGCTTTGACTTTACCCAAAAGATTGAGTGCAACTAATCATGGTAGGGATGTTCTTATTAACAAGATGACCTAGACCTCGCATAATCTTTATTCCATGTTCAGTTTCAAGCATTTTCCTTAGATTATCTAAAGTAGGAATGATACTAGTGTCAATGTTTTTAGTATTCACAAAGTATTGCAAATTTTCTATGCCTTCATCCATTTTTCTTATGTTTTCTTGCGAGACATGAGCAACATCATGTAGATTGGTTGTAGGTAAGGAAGTTATTGGAAATGAGGTATGCAAGCTATCATCCATAGAGGGTTGATTATCAACACTATTAATGAAAGAGTTGGAAAACCCAAGATCCACAAAAAATGGTGTATTGCGGGATGACATGAGTCTCGAACTTCCTCTCACAAAAATATTGCCAATAGGAAACCAAGTTGTAAAGCTCATACAAGTTTCACAAACTTAATGTAAACCCAAAATGGAAACACAATGGAATACAATACAATGACCTAGAATGTAATATATAAATACAATTTTTTAGATTCTAAACAAGGTAATATTCTGATTACACTATACAAAAACATGAAAATTATGTCATGTAAATGTAATTTTGAATTCACCCAATGCACTAGTTTTATCAACTAAAGCTTAATATGACCAAATTGAAGAAACAAAAATTTTGCAAACAAAAATAGAGATCTAAGAACAAAATATAGAAATATAGAAATGAATGTTTTAATGCCCATAAAATCAAAAAATTACCTTGATCAGGAACTCATTCACCCTAGGGTGAATGGGTCCTAGGTTAGGGTTTTTAAAATACTTTTTTACAAATTTATGAGTTGATTAGTGGTTTCCAAATTTTGATATGAAACAAGTTACAATTTGATTTTTCTATGAATTTAATGTTGAATGCAAGTGCAGAATGTGATAAAATAACAACCTAGAAAACCTAATTTGATATTCAATTTTGTTTCAATTTTCAAATGTAAATGAATATGATGTAATGCTATGTAATTGACTTGCAAAATAACTATTTTTTTTTGTATTTTTCAGATTTAAAGAATGCAAAGATATAACCTTAACACCCTTTAATGAAATGCAAAGTTAAATGCAAAATAGACACCCTAAATGAGACTCAATTCAATGCAAAGAGATGCAAATGAATACAAGATCTAAATCTAGGGTGCAATGGACTCCAAAATCAGAAAATGAAATTATCAAACTCAGGTTCACCATAATGGATAATGGAAAGTAGGGATATGATGAACCTATTCTTCTAATTTCATTCAAAGAAATGGAATCCACACAATGAAATGACTAACAACTAGAAGGTGAGTCAAGTCAAAGTGCGAATCAAAAAATTTCTCTTTTATGCTAAGGATGGGGGTATGAAGAAAATAAAACTTTGGGGAGAAAGATTAAAATCATCAAATAAACTCCAAAATGCAAGCTATGAAATACAAATGAAAGACTGTACTCAAAACTAATGGAACCAACAATCAAAAGACAAGTATGGAAAAGGGAGAATGATGTATACAAGTCACTAAAAGTTCCTTTTTGAAGCTCACTGAGGACTCATTCACCCTATGGAGAATGGGTCCTGGCTAGGGCTCTATTAAAATTATTTTAGGGTTCTTTGCTCCTATGTTTTCACTCCCAGATTCCTAAGTTTCACTATCAAATAGTCGGAAATAAATCCTATAGAAGAGTTTCTGTGAGATGAAAAATTTCCTTGAAACTTTCTTCAATTTTTCTCTTCAAAGGATCTTCCACCTAAAAACCTAAAAATACAAACACAAGAGGAGAAAAATGTTGTTTTTGGTGATGGGGGTTTGCCTTGGTCAAACCCCGTATGAGTATTTAAACTTGGAAATGAAATCAAATAGCATGAAGGAAATGATGAATGAACAATGCAATGCCACAACTCACCAAACCTTTGATTAAACCTTGGAATTCCAATCTAAAACTAACATGAAGTGGCCTCAATGGATGTGGATCTTGATCATAAAACTTGATTTGAAATGATATCTTTGAATGCTTGAATGGATCTTGAACTCCACATCAACATATCAACTTAAACAACATGTATGATGCAAGAAGACTTTGATATGATGATGGAATCTTGATTGCTGCAATAATTCTTCCCTTGAATGCCTTTAAAATTCTATTGAAGTGCTCTTGAACTCATAAATTTTCTATCATAAACTTTCGCATCAAATTGCTCATAAAATTGTTAGTTGAAACATAGTGAAATGACCTCTTATTTATACATATCTTATAATTAATTCCCAAAATTCAAATAACACAAGTTGACATGTGAATACATATTCGAAATCATTGAAAAACCACCAATTTTTTTAGATTTAGGTCCTAGGCCTAAGTGAGGACCCATTTTCCCTTGGGCGAATGGGTCTTAGGTCACTTACCTAAGACACATTATTCAAGGATGAGTGTTATGTTATGGTATTTATGAATGTCAAGTTTTCATCTTTGGAAGATGAAATTATTTAGGCTTGGATTTGAATTAAAGGGGCCTATTAAGGAAAATTAACCATAACTAATTAATAAAGCCCTAGGTTAGTGTGAAAGTGTAAAGGTACACCGTACAACACCAAAAATAAGGCACAATTAAGTCCATTTTAATAAAGAAGGCCCTAAACTTAATGTGAATATGTAAAATAAATATTACAACACTAAATTAAGGCATAATTAAGCTCATTTAATTATTAATTATTTATTCCAAATTAAGTGTGAAAAAGGGATACTTTTTCCTATACTAAAATGACTATGAAAGGATAGTCATAAAGAAGCGATGAGCATAAATAGAAAAAATAGTCATAAAGAATAAATAAGGAAAATCCCAAGATCATGCCTTGAACAAGAGGAAAGTATGGAAGCCATAGAAAGGATATATGGAAAGAAGCCTACCATGAGAGAGGTATTTAAGATGCTCACTAACTTTAAAATATTAAAACCTTCATGATATTTCTACAATTTGGTTGAGCAGTTGCTTACAACCAAGCTACGTACGAAAGAAGTTGACAATGGTAGGTCAAAGACTTTAAAGGGGTGAGTATTATTACAAAGAGAATGATGATCAAAACTCTTCAATTCAAAGACAGTCTTACATAGGCTAAAGGACACTACAATGGGCCATTACTCATTATCATATATGGAAGTTGAAGGTAAGACGATGTCAATCTCATTTGTAGAAAATTGATCATTGTAGCATTTATAAGTCAAGGAAATGACAAGAACTTTGTTATAGCAACATGTAGAGTGTATGAAACATATTTCAAACCTATGGGTATTGAATTTGAAGGCTTGATGATAGGTTGAGTGGACATGTTTGAAGATAGTCATCATGGGACCAAGGGCAAAAAAATCTATAGAAATGTGGATAGTTTTATTTTAAAGGATGATGCTATGATGATAAGTGAAATTATCTAAATGAAGAAGTGACTGGGGTTTTCAAAAAAATGAGTAGAGATGCCGAGATATGTTGATAAGACAATTGAGGAGGAAAAGACTAATTTGAATCTTAACAAATAATAATAATTATATATTATCAAAAGATCAAGGGATGACAAAGGATTATAGTAACCTAAGGATAGTAACCTAACAAGAAGACAAGGTAAGGTCAATAAGAGCATAGTGACTTCAAGATGAAGTTTAGAACATTGGTTGAAGACTTTAGATACAGTTTATAGTGAACAAGGTGAAATAAGGAAAGTATTAGGCTCAAAGTGGTAGTCCCATAGTAATAAGGTACAATGAAAACTAAAGGGCGGAGTTTCTAGAAGGATGACATAACAAGGATAGTTTGTGAAAAAGTATCAAAGGATAGTCAAGCTAAAAGGTGTCAGTCTTAAGGACAATCAAAATATGAAATAAGGTAGAAGTGAATTAGGATATGACAGTCATAAGAGGGTGAAACCACAATAGTGGTTTACAATTGAGAAGAGGAAGGAAAATGAGCTTTTTGAAAATTTCAATAGGAAGGGTGGTTCGGTTGAACTTGTATGTTTGGCTGAACCGATAAAGTAGTTCGGTCAAACCCAAATAAAGTCAATGAGATATTACTATTTAAAGGGGTTCAGTCGAGCCCTTGTTGGACCGAACCCCTCTGAATTAGGGCATTTTAAAAAACAAGGCTATCACTATTGAATAGACGAACGACGAATAATCTGACTGAGCTCGTGTGCGGAAAATGTGAACAACAATGAACGTCAACGATAGGGAATGACAAAAGCTTGCAACAAGGCCACCATATCAACTTCAAATATCGACTTGGATGCCCATTATTAGGTTGGAATTCTTTCTCTCTGAATCACAGTGATTTAAAATTGCATTTGTTTGCAAATTTTTAAACCCCAATGGATTCCATGAGACCAAATTTTTCCTGTGTGAAATGAAGACAAATTGAATGAAACAAAAAATTCAAACAAAATTTTCATTTAAAACTTGAAGGCACATTATGAGAACAAAATTTATTGTTTATAATGAATATACCCTATTTCAAGCTCCCATTTTGGCTCATAGTTGTGAATTGCATTTGCTTGAAAGTTTCTAAAACCTTTTAAAAACAATACCCATTATTTAAAATTTGGATTTATAGCTACCAATTGCATTTGCTTGAAAGTTTCTAAATCCTTTTAAACAAACCCAGTTTTCAACCAAATTTGGATTTACAACTGCCAATTACATTTGCTTGAAAGTTTCTAAAGCGTTTTAAACAAACCCATTTTGTAAAATTTGGCTTTATAGTTGCCAGTTGCATTTGCTTAAATTTTTTTAATATTCATTTGGATTTACAGCTGCCAATTGCATTTGCTTGAAATTTTCTAATATTTTTCCCCAATAGCAATGCATATATGTATGATCTTATAAAAAAATTGTGACCACTTCAATGCTTCTTTTTCATAAGAACACACACCCCAATTGGGGCCTCAACCTTTGTAAAAACACTACCTTCTATTACTAATTCATTATATCCTTTCTTATATACTAGCATTAACCCAACAATGAGATCTTCCTACTATTATTTTTGTTCATCTTTAAACCAAGTTTACTCAAACCTCTAATTAGAATTTAAAACTATTAGAATTATGAAGAAAATAGTCAATATCTATAGCCCGAAGATTCCCCCAAAATGTATAATCAAAATTTAATTTTGTTCTATCTTGATATTTCTAACCTACAAGTATATCTATTTTTTATTTCTCTCTATATCCATTAATAGATTGTGTTGAAGGCATTGCTTAAATTATCAACATGGAGATATTATTTGTGAATATTATTATAGACTTATTTTTCTTGTAAACTTGAATTCAAAATTATACTTGAATGGAACCTTAGAAAAATTAATAGGCTAGATTTATTGCTTCTATATTATTGGTTGCATAACACTATCTTAATTATTCTTTGGATAAATTTTTATCTAAGTGATTGAAATGTTCAAATTGATTTTCAAATTGGTCACTCCATGAGTCTAACTAGAGAATAATTTTAAGAATAAAAATCTATTTTTGTTTAGTGAATCAATAAATTACATCACCTCTTAATTGGATGAATTGTTGTAATGAATTGCAACAAACCATAGCTTTATATAAATGATATCACATTTTTTGTGGCATTTTTCCAAATAATTTGTGTGGTGTTTATATGCATGCCTATTTTTCATACATTTAAGCAAAACTAGGCATAGTAAAAAATTCTACTAAATTGATATTTCATTGATTTTGATGTCCATCTACATACATATTTTAGAACACTTATTTTTTATATGTTTAGAAGATGATAAGAAATAATTCTTGAGCTTGGAATAAGATAAGCCAAATCTTATTACATTTAAAATTTCAATCAAGTTGACTTTCAAAAATGCTTGAAGTATGTAGGCTAACATTTCATTATGGGCTTTTGTCAAATAGTGTATACATATAATATATGATTTCCATGCACATATCCACTTACTATATCCACCTACTATAGTAGTGTGGGATGTAACACCGAAACTAGAGATTCTAAGTGGATTTCGTAGATTGATATGTGTTTCCCTAGGTTGAATTCAAATCTTGAATTAAAATAATAGTTGTAACTTAATGCCTCCCTATTTGAATGCCAATTAAGAATATAATTGTAATTTATTTCTTTGATAAAAAAACTGTGAATTATATAACACTCAAATCATATCCAAAATTCATAGAAATATATTCTAAGAATGAGGAGTCTAATATCACTAATGGTATTAGATTAAAGAATATGTTAACATGACCACATAAAAAAGATGCCCTTACTCTCAAGGATTGCTTGGGCATTTAATAGGTTTCAACCTTTAGAAATAGTTGGAGCTACCTGCATCTTCCTTGAGCATCTCATGTACACCTATATAAATATTTGTTAACAAGGTTTCTACAAGGCTCTAAAAATGAAAGAGGGAAAAATCAAAATATTCCACTTTCTTACCCATAAATTTTACTAATCTTATCGTACAATGGTAAAGGCTTTGTAATAATGTGTATTTACATAAATCATTATGAAACATATTCATAGAAATAATTATTTAAATATCAATAATATTTATGCGCATCCAAAAAAATACAAATTCATAACTAAATTTAAATTCAAAAAGTGGTAATAAATATTCAAATTTTAAATCTATGAAAATATATAACCAAATGATAGGATAAAAGTGATGAAACAACATCTAGTCCATAAATCTATGTTAATCATAAACAACATTTATAGTTTCCTTCTAGGATGAAATAAATAATCAAGTAGAAATATTTATATATACTTGTGAGGAAATCATCTATATGTTCCTTGAACCTCTTGTATTTACTTTCTTTATGAGACTTCAAGCCCTTCGTGGATAAACTACTTGTAATAGCAATACCTTCCTCAATGGCTTTAAAGGTTAACCTTCTTACTTTTTAACCAAAATTTTAATAACATTCAATTTTGTGTAATTTATGGAGCACTATTATCATTTTAATTCAAAATAATGTAAGAAATTTATATAAATTAAAAAATTAAAAAATCCTAAAATAATAGTTTTAAATTAATTGAAAACATGGTTGGACCCCTCTAATTTTTTGGAACTATTTCTTAAAAGCTATTTTAGTTCAATTTTATATAATAGGCAGAGGAAGCCACATATGGCATTAAGACCTTCCTTGATGGTCTTTACTAGGAAATTTATAATTTCATTCATAGGGACCAAGGTATTTTAAACAAAAGTTGTGTTTGGAAATCATCTAATGCATAAAGACAAATAATGTCAAACTTAAGCCCTTAATTTTATAAATAACTTAAAATAATTTATAACATGGGTAAACACTAGAGTCAATTGCATAATCTATCATATATACTTAAATCAATCAAAATGAATATCATGTCTATCATTCTAATGACTAGCTTCCAAATAAAAGCATCCTTCTAAATAAATTAAAGAGCTCAATTATGGTTACATGTTAGGTCAATTTTACTTCTTGTAAAATAATATAATCAATTTAGACTCATAAGATCTTCTAAACACACAATCAATAGCTCTCTTGCTACTTGAGATTCTTTACCTTTTACATTTAAACTATTAAAATTCATAATTAACCATGGTAACACTTAATATAGTCTATTAATAAAAATATAAAGCCTTCATTTCCTTCCTCTTTTGGGAGACTTGGATCTACAACCAATTATGTGCACCATTCCATCTTTCATCAATGATTTGGAACACCAAGGATTGATCATTTAACATCATTATACAAAGCTAGTCCATTATATAGATTGTGGAATTTGTATAGGAAGTTTTTTAAATTTTAAAAAATGTAAGAGTTGATTTGTTTTACTATAATATCCAAGAAATTTATAAAAATAAGAGTAATAAAATAATTATTAAATATTATCTTTAAATGAGTAAATATAACCATATTTTCACATGGTGGATTTTATATTATCTATAAGATTTGAGATAATAGAAAAAATATGTACAAAGATTAAATCAAGTCATTTTCTCCTATTCTTTCATTATTTTATTTTTTTGTACTAGGGTTAAATCTTCGTCTAGGTTTGTTGTGTACTTATAAGAAACCTTTGTTCCTTAGTATCATGTTCTTGTACATTGTATGGTAACTTTCATGATAAATATGATGTGCATGTGTCCCTTCCTCCTATCAAATTTTCTTTATGGATATGAGGAAGTTTATTTCTAATTTTTTGGTTTCCTCCTTATCAAAATATTGCTTCAATAATTTAGAAATCATACTTACAAGCTTATATCATCTCTCTCATTTTCTTCTCTTATTTGTACCTTCAATAATGACTAAATTGATTTTATATGACCACCAATGTTAAGTAATTATGCTTTCCCTTTATTACTAGTTGTAGGAAATAAATCTTAGATGCAACCTTTATCAATATTTTTTAAGTCTTTAATGGCACATTTTGTACTAGAGTGCACACTTGTAAATTTAAAATTTAGAACTGTTTTAGATTATGTTTTGTGTGCAATCTAGTAATTTGAATGTTTTGATTATTAAAAACTAGATGGATGTTGAATGGCTTTTTGTTAATGGTATGAAAATATTATTGATGAGTAGATGAATTATTAGAACTGTTTTAGATAAATCTATTCCCTATATCTAGATATATTATTTACTAAGGTCTCATTGCTCCTTTAGGTGTACATACATATATAACATGGAAAATGAAGATGTTCCACCTCCAAAAAAATTGTTTGCAACTACCACTAATGAGATTAACAAATTGATAGATTCACTAGCACAGGGTGCAAACCCAAGAATATATATTGAACCATGCATGTCAATATTACATAGTCTAGAAAAACTAAAAGATGAACTTGAGAGGACTAGTGCATATTCCCCAGATAGAGTAGCTGTTATTCTTTCTCGCATGCAGGAAGAAGTAGATGGTGATGTTCCCCTTAAACAAATACAGGATAGTATGACCAAAGAAATGATAAAAACACTTGTTTTCCATTTTATCTAAATGTGTGTAAGGTTAGGGGATACCAAGTCACTAGATGTATTGATTGTGTTATGGCCTCATTGATCTACCCACAATTTCTCGCAGCACATGGTCAATACCCAAACAATGACCAGATTCTATTGTATTTTGTTCAACAATTGTATGTTGAGGTCCATTTGGGCCTCAAAGTAAACTACCTGGACATTCCACCATATGTTGGTCAGGGGTATGGTAGGATTACTGATAGGACCACCTATCATCTAGCAGATAGACCAGCCCCAGTGTTTCAGGTATTGGTTGGCGATAGGTCTCCTGCTCTCACCCTAGCTCTAGCCCCCATAATAGATGAGGTTGTCATTGCTTCCCAAAAGGAAGCAATTGACACTGTAGGTGACATTGCAACTACCACCACTAGGATATCTATTGATCACGTAGGTCAGTATTTGATGTCTAGACATTCCCAATCCATGCCTTTTTCAGCACAGTAGACCACCATGGATCCTTATACAACGACATGCATCCCTACTCCCACCGAGCTTGATGTACTTACAAGAGATATGGCATGTAGGACTCTGCATTGTTTGGCTGAGGACCTCTTGGAGACATTTTACTTCATTGCATCAAACTATGGGATCAGTGTAGAGCATGTTAGAGATCATTTGGGATGTGGAGGTTATTCACTTCTAGGATCCCATCACTCTCGGCCTAGCACTAGTGCATGTCAATATCCACCTATAGATCATTTGGCGGCTACACAGACTATGGGTTTTATTGAGATGTTGATTGGTTTTGGTTCATCATTGCCGATGCCATCTCACCTACATAGCCCTCTTCACTCATCATTTATGGCACGGATTGGGATAGATCAAATGGATGAAGATGTTGGTTTGTCACTTGACCATATAGTTGATATGGTGGACACGACCATTGTAGAGGACTCAGGTCATCTAATATCAGATGATGTGCATGTATGTGTTCATGTGCATGTTTCAATTCCTTTTTAATTATTTTTAAATTTTAGTTTTAACTAGATATTCATGTACTGATATATATGTATATATATTGTAGGTGGACATACCTCATGTCAGTCCTAGCCTTGTTCCTCCAGATCATGTACATCTACGTGACTCTGTGGATGAATCTGTTGCTAGTGGACATGCAAGTTTTAAATTTTTATATATGCACATGTATATGTACATGCATATGTATGCATAGATCTAGATAGATATTTAAAAATATACAAGTACATTCTTAAAAATAACTTTCATAAAATTTATTTAATATAAATTATCATGTATTTAACACATTTTGTACACAATTTTATTTGCAGGGCTCAACACATCCGTCAGAGTAGGACCGTTCTCATTCAGATGGTCGTTCGACTAGGACTCGACATTCCTATTAGGCCTTGCACTAGATTTGAGAACTTTACTACATGTATTTGCTTATTTGATGGTCTTTAGTATTCAAAATTTGATGATCTCTAACTTACATTTGCTTATATGATATGCATACATTTGGCTCTTTGCTTATAACATGTTACATGTTTATACATTGAATCTATTTACATGTATGTATGTGTTTGCTTATATTTTTACATGTTTATATTCAATATATGTATACATTTGCTTATATTCAATATACATGCATTTGCTTATTTGATGATCTCTTAGAACTTACATTTCCTTATATGATATACATTTGATCTCTAGTAGAATTTTAGGAAATGAATGCCACTTTATAATTAAGTTCATTCATGTTGATCAAAATAAATATTTTGCATGCACACCCATTGAATTTTATAGTACTTGTAGTCAAAAATTATAAAATAAATGACTCACAAGCTCAAGTAAACTAATGATATTTTATAAATGAGTGTATTTACAAGCCTATTTATTAATGCACATGTTCTTCTAGTTTTAAGATTTGATAAAAATGATGAAATTAAAATCTCGATAGAAAGTAAGAACAAATAAAGTGCATCACTTTGTGGTACACAAAACTCCTATTTTTTAAAAATGACTTAAGCAACATGAACCATTGAGGAGTTGAGAACAAAATATAATTATAAAGAAGTAGGAACATTCCTTTTATAATAAGGAACCTGAACCTGCAAAAGGTAACATGGAGCGGAGCGAAGCAAGCGGGAGAGGAGTTTTTGAACCTTCAACAGGTGAGGAGGGTTATAAGGAAGAGGGAGAGATGAATGAATGGTGTTCCCTAGCTGGGATTCTATTGCTAGCCTCTTCGGGCACATGGGATGGAGATCCTTTAGGGGTGGAGGGTTTTACCCTTGGCCTTCTCTATGGGAAAAATTCCTTTTTCTTTTCTATAGATGGGAAAGTTGTTTTCGAAGCTTCTTTCTATGGATATGTGGGTTTGTGGTTTATGCCATTTTTGTCACCTGGCAAAGGTTTTATAGGTGGTTTCAACCTATCTAAACACGAAGATACCCTTGGTGTTTTCAACTTGGTAGAAATTGTTGTTGGCCCTATGTGGCATGCTTGGTGCGGTTGGTTCTCCTGTGAGGGAGATGTTTTGTGTTTCTATCGGGAGTGCTTAGTTTTTTGTGGGCTCTGCTTCTACTCCTATTGCTGGCTTTGGCTGGGGACTCCCCTTGTTCATGGGTTGTCTCTTAGTGTGAGGATGTTCGTCCCTCCTGACTTTCCTTGGACTTAGTGTGTGGCTTTTGGAAAGTGTTTGGGTTTGGTGCTTTGGCTTCCCATAGTTTTTGGCTGGGCTCCTTATGCAATGGCTAAGGGCTAGGTTTTTTGGCTTTCTCCCAAGCAGCTGGTGAATGTGGGATTTTCTGTGGAAGTCTGGTTGCAGAATGGGCCTCTTTTTGTTCCTATTTGGCATAATAGGAATGCTTGGTGGTTCTTCTTGCTAGTCTATTATGCTTCTACTTTCTTCTCGGTCATCCCTCAATTTTGCTACTTGTTTAGTGGCTCTGTTGTGGGGGTTTTTGTTCTTGTTGTGTTTTGGGTTCTTCTTTTCTCCTTGTTGAGGGGTGGTGGTGTTTCCTTTTGGTTGGATGTTGGGAGTCTCAGCTTATCTCTGGCTCTAATTGGCGTGTTGGGGCTACTCAGTGGTCTTTCCTACTGGCTCATCTCCTATTTTCCTTCCTGTTTGGGCTCCCCTGCTCCTTTTGGGGGTTGGTTATTCTCATTCCTTCTGAGGTTGGATCCTTGTTTCTAGTGGTCTTTTGGCCCGGGGTTCTTTTTTTTGTTGGTTTCCTGGTGTTGTGTTTGTTTATGGTGCACTGGTTACGAAAGGATGCTACAATTGTTTTCTTGAATACTTTGTTAGTTGTCTCCTATGGTACTATGGAGGTGGATCTCCCTCAACTTCTCTTATTGAGGTGGGAGGTGCTCCTATGGAGGTGGAGGAAGAGGGTGTTGGTGATTTCTAGTTTTGGTGGTCTTGCTGCTTGTAGCATCCTATCCTATAGAGGGGATCTCCTTCCTTTTGAGGTGGTTGTGGAGTTGGTTTCCTGTTGCCGGAGTGTTTCTTTGATGTTGGTGTTGTTGGTGTTGTCCTTGGATGTTTTTGGTTCCTTGGCTTCTCCTACTTTGTTGCAGGCTAGCTAGTTGTTTTTGGTGATGCCCTCCTGGTTTTTGTTGTGGAATTGTGCTCAGTGGTTTGTTTTTCTCAAGTTTTTTATTAGGGGTCTGGTGGTGTTTTTCATCACTATGCAGTTCTTTTTTGGCTTTGTGATTTTTTCCATGAGCAGATGGTTTGCTGACGCTTGGCAGATGAAGGTGGGTTTCTTGTGTACTTATAGGGTTTCTAGTCCCAGTTAAAACTATGATGTTGTAGGGTCTCTAGCTCGTGTCTGTTTGTTTGTTGCAACATTTGTAATCCTACTTATCTTTTGAGGCTGTTATGGGGCTGCTGATGGTTTATGATGTATCTTAATTTCAGCCTGCCTTCCTATGTATTGGGTTTCGGGTCCCATCAAAACACATTTTTTTACCTCTAATCAAAACATTCCTTTTATAATTATATACCATCCTTCAAACACTTTTCCTCTAAGTTATAAAATTTTATGTTAAATTATTTCATAAATAATCTCTTAATCTACACTATTATTAAATTATAGAAAAATTTTATTTTTTGAAACATTAAGAAAATTCAATTCAAATTTTCCCTCTATTATCCTTTTGACAAGTAACAAAATTCTAAAATTACTAGCTACATTGCATATCTATACATTAAATAACAACAAACTCCATAATGAAATAACTTGTTTGATTACCACTTGATTCATTTAAACTAGGATCTAGTTATTCCATACACAAGAATAATTTTTTTCCCATATGCATATAAATAGAAGCTTATTTTTCATTATTCTATATCAAATTGCAAGATTAATTCACATTTATATCACTTGGAGTGCAGATTTTGGAGAAGAGGTTTTTGCACATTTATCAAGAGCCAAATATTGGAGAGGACAACTTTTCATTTTTATCAATTAAGGAAAAATTTGGAGGAGAATTTAACTAAGTTGGTAGAGGATTTGTTTTGAGTCATCTTTAACTTGAAGAAGAAAATGGGACAACAAAGAAAAAGAAAAAATGTGTCTCAACGAAAATTGTCAAAAGAAGAACAAAAGAGGCATGAACAAAACTTAGAAAATTATCATAGAAAGAAATAAGGTACATGCTTGTTTCTTCTCTCTCCCTGTCTCTCAAGTGTGTGTTTAGGACTTTTATTAACACCTCAATTTTTTTTATTATAAATATATTTCCAATTATGAAAACCATGTTATATTTAAGTTGGAAACTTTAATACTAAAAAATAGTCATCTTTCATAGACATGGACCTTGAAGTTATGGAGGAGACCCAAGTTCAAACAATGCTTGTTGGAGAGGGGTTAGGATCACTTCCTTCTACTAGTATGGATGAGCATATAAAACTAGCTAAAACTTCTCTCACTTATAACATCATGTCTTATATCACCTTGTTTGCTTGCATACATAAACTTCACTTATATAGAATCATCTCTCACTTTCTTTGCAAAATATTTTGTGACATGTAGAAAGGGATCAACCAGCAAGAAGTTCTCATGCTGAAGTTGAGTCAAATCTAGATATTGGATCAAATAAATCCACTGAAGAACATATGGACCTTGAAGATAGGGTGTAGGCCCAAGTTCACACAATTCATGTTGGAGAGGGGTCAGGATCACTTCCTTCTATTGGTATGCATGAGCATATAAAACTAGCTGAAAAGGTGATGAGACAAATTTCTTATAGAAATTTAGATCATTTACTTGAAATGGATATGGAGAAACTGAAATGTTATGCCAACCAGCCTTATAATAAGAGAAAGACGTCAATGACTAAATCTGTAAATGGAATAATCAATGACCATTTCAATCATCTTGATACACTTGAAAAAACCCAATTGTTATCACGTTTACTTCTTTGTAATGAGCTGAAAGAGTCATTACAATTGTTGGGTGTACATTCGGCATCAAATAAGAAGAAACACATGGGATTACAAAAGGATATTGATGAAAATGTTAAAAAGGGTTTAAATTCTATTGGGAAAGGATCTTGATCAGTGGATAAGGCCACTACAAGAATGGTGATGTTGACATCTGTTGTACATCAAGATATAGCAAGAAAAAGAAAAATGTCTGCACTTTCGGCTGAAATTGGTTATAGTAGAACCACATTAATAAAATATGAGAAAAAGAGAAAGTTTTTGGATGAGAGTTCAGAAGGAAATTGGGCAATTATGTGTAGAGCTCCCCATTCTGACAGGATTGAAGATGTTGCTAGGAACTTGATCTCAAGTTTTTGGCATGATCAAACTCATCCATCATCAAATACTAGAGATGTTATGAGACACAAGATTGGGCTTGGTATTTATGAAAATCATATCAAACATTGGCTAGACATAACACAATTTGAGATGTATATGAACTTTTGTAATACATATCCTCATATAAAGATTGGACAATTTTTTTTTTAAAGGTTAAAGCCATATTATGTGAAGATAAACAAGTTTTTTGAAACTTGTTGTTGTTGTTATCATATTGAATTTGATCTCTACTATCAGGTGTTTCAAAAGATGAGAGAAGAAAGTTGTGGTTTTAAAAATGCACCTCCTAAACAGGCAAGTTTGTTCATAAAGGCTATATTATGTGATCATGAAAATGGACCTCAAATAATCTGCATAAAAGGAATTTGTGAGACATGTGGAAATTTGGCTAAATTTCCTTCAAGAAATGAGGATACTAACTTAGAAAAGATAGTAAATTGCAAGAGGTAAGTACTATTTTTAGAGAGTTTATTTGTTTCAATTTGATTAAATTTTTATTTGATTTCTCTAATGTAATGTTTCATTGATTGTGTGGTTTATTGCTTATTCACATATTTTACTCACACAAGTACAAGTATGTAAAGTTGCAAACAAATTTTGGGAAATAATCCACAAGGTTGAACTATGTAGAAGAGGAGATTCCTATTGGAAAATTTATGGAAGATTTTCGAAAATTGATACAACCATACACACAAAATTCCTTTTTTTCTAAGTGGCAAGCACAACAATTCCAAACATTGAAAGATACTTTCCCACTTGGAATAGTTCTATCAGTAGTTGACTTTGCAGAAAATTACTCCTTTGTACATCAAAAGGAGATTCAATAAGATTATTACTTTTCAAATCAGATCACTATTATGGCTCATGTGTGTTATTGACACGCACAATTAGAATTGGATGGTGTTGAGAGTATAGATGAAGAACGAGCCATTAAGAAAGAATATCACTTTTATATTAGTGATGATAAAGAGCATGACACACTTTTTGTCCAACATTGCTTTATAATTTTTTTTGAGAATTTGAGAAGCAGGGGTGTAAAATTTGAAAATAATTTTGTATTGTTAGATGGATGTGCGGCACAATTCAAATATTCATAGCCATTCTATTCACTTTGTAGATATCATAAAATCTACAAAATACCACATGTTTGGAGTTTTTTTGAGAGTGTGCATGGAAAGGGTGACCATGATGGAGCAGGAGCTCACATCAAACCAACTTTAAAAAAGCATCAAATGAGCTATCCAGAAGATCGTATAGACAATGCACATGATGTGATTGAATGGTGCAAGAAACACTTTGCATCAAATGTGGTTAGCACATCTTCGAGAAAAAAACTGACACATTCCACATAGAGTGTTTTGGGAGATATCGAGTATGTATAAATTACATTTTCAAAAATTTGAATTTATTTAAATTTAAATTTATATATATATATACATGTTTGTTCACGTAAGTTTGTCAAGTTGTACATGTATCTAGGTGTGGACGGAAGATTGATGCATGCATGCAAGAGGGTAGAAAAAACAAGATCTTTGCATTGTGTTAGGAGTTCAGATAGTCACCATGGATGGACATTACACACAAGGGATTACTCTTGTTTTTGTACTGAGTGCATTGCAAGAAACTTCTAGCATGCACGCAACAACCAAGAACTTGGATATGTTGGTAAATGGGATACAGTGCCACTAGTTGTTTCAGAAACATATGATGAAAATGAGGAAGAAAATTTGAAGACATTCCTTTGATTTCAATTGATAATGACCATATTTCAGGATTAGTTAGAAATTTTACATGTGTTAGTTTTCAATAATTTAGATATTATATATTTCTAGTTAATGATCTTTAGATACATTTCTAATTTTCTTAGAATTTTTGTGTAAATTTGGTGTACAAGAGATGTTTTTGCAGTCATAGCAGAGCCTGGAAACATCAAAGGTGTTAGCTATTATTTATTGTGTTGCACAGAAGAGAGGAATAAGCTAACACAACCTGAAACAAGCGATGGAATGTCATTTTCCACAGGTGAGTTTGAATTTAAAATTATATATGCATTGTGTTCACATGTGCACATTACATTATAAATGTGTACCTTGGAATTTTACCCTACTCTAATGTGGAAAATAACTAAAAATGTGAATGATAAAAGACTAAGGACACTCCAAGATTAGCCTAAAGAGTGATAAAATAAGAAGGAAAAATAGATGAAATGAGATGCAAATGATTATACCTTCCTTGCTGTTGAAGACTCTTTGGTTCGCCCTTGATTTGGATGACTTTGTGTGCTCCTTAGATGGCTTCTTGAGTGGCTAAATGTAAAATTGAATATGCAAAATGATCAAAAAGGATGGCTAAGTGATAGTAAATGCTTGAGAATGCAAATTGGTAGCATAAGGTTGCTCAAAATCAAAAGTGTTGAAAATGCCCTTGAGGAGGGGGTTTTTATAGAAGAATTTGAATTCTCTAGAGAATTCAACAATCAAGATTCATTCAACAAGGTCAAGATGAAGGGCTATGGTGAGTTGAGAACTCACAAGCCCTCACATCTTGACATGTGGATGGTGAAGTGGCTAAGGGGAGATGAGGTGTAAGTGAGGTGGCCAAAAGGTACATGATGTGGAGGAAGTACAAGTACCTTGGAAGTACATTGGGAGATGGGAAGAATATTGGGTGAATAAAAGTGAATTAAAAATTCACAATGATTGGAAGAATCTAGTGGATAAGACAATGTTCCCAAAAGGTGGGAGTTTGTCACATGTGACTTGATGTGACAAGTCAAAAGTTCTAGAAGATGCATGGGAAAAGGGATTCTAGGAGGAATAAAAGGGAATTAAAAATTCCTTGGGGAATGAAAAGAGTTGACCAAGGTACTAATTAAGATTAATTAATCAGTAATTAGAAGATAAATGAGGATTAGAAGCCAACTTGCAAAAGTTGGAGGATGTGACACATCCTAATCAAGGATTAGGCATGTGCACATCCCTAATGAAGAAATTAGGAGATGGATTAGGATTAGATGAAAATGACATGTGAGGAATTAAATAAATGTAATATTTATTTAATTCATTTGATGAAAAGGGGATTAAAGAGGGTAAGGTATTTAATTAATAAATACCTTAGGGATTTGGCAGAATTAAGGATATTAATTAAATAATAGCAGTATTACTTAATTAACAAAAATAAGATGAAAGGGGATGAATTTGGATAAATTAAGTGTCCAAATTTATATGTCTAAATAAACATTTAAATATATATTGTACAAGCGTTGAGCGCGGAAAATGTTGTACACGTTCATATGTCTTACCTTAGGTTCATGTTTACCATGTAGGTTTTGTTGTAGCGCAAGGGACATATCTAAAACAAGTCAAAGTTGTTCAACATGGGATTCATTTTTTTGACTATCAACTTGATAACAAGGTATATCAATATAGTCACTTAATAATTGCTACCGCCCAACATCTTCATGCAGTTCCACATGCACATGGCCAGAGAAAATGGAGACTAGATAGTGATGATCATCAAAAAATTCTACATGTTACTGAAGAGTGGGCTGAACCAAAATCTTTGACTTAGATTATATCCATGATTTTCAAGTTCACTTGTAACCCTATACATGTTCAAGTGAGAACTTATAGTAACTTGTACATAGTTGTAAATCATTTTGTGTAAATTACAATTATATGTACACATTTGTTCCATGGAGAATTCTTAAGTTCAAGATCTTTGATAGCATCATCTCTCACATTTTTTGCATGCATGTAAACCCATATATATGCTTTCAATACTAATTTGAAACCTAGCAAAGTTTTTTAAAGTCATTTTTCCTAAATTAAAATTATATACAACTTATATTTGTTTCATGGAATTCTTAAGTTCAAGAATCTTATATACGATTATATACAACTTATATTTGTTCCATCGAATTGTCCCATGGGAAATTATGTAAATTTTAAAATTAAGTATTATCTAATCATAAAATTATTGTACACATATTTAAAACATAAATCAATGGAAATAAAAAAATAAAGTTGCCATCAATTTAATTCACAAAAAATATCGCAAATAGAAATAGAAAGTTCCCCTCTACCCTTAACCCTCTACCCTCTACGCTTAAGCCTTAAACCCTTTATATCTCTCACACTCCCCCCTCTCTCTCTCAAGTCTCTCCCTCCTACCCCCTCTCCTTCTCTCCCCTCCCCCCTTAACCCTTAAAACCTAAACCCTTGTACCCCCTACACTTTATCTATCTCCCACTCCCCCCCCTCTCTCTCAAGTCTCTCCTTCCTACCCCCTCTCCCTCTCTCCCATCCACCCTTAACCCTTAAACCCTAAACCCTTCTACCCTCTACCCTTTATCTCTCCTCCCTTCTCTCTCTCAATTATCTCAATCATGCCCCCTCTCCTCTCTCCCCTCAACCTTAACCCTTAAACCCTAAACCCTTCTACCCTCTACCCTTTATCTCTCTCCACTCCCCCTCTCTCTCTCAAGTCTCTCCCTCCTACCCCCTCTCCTTCTCTCCCTCCACCCTTAATCTTTAAACCCTAAACCCTTCTACCCTCTACCCTTTATCTCTCTCACACTCCCACCTCTCTCTCTCAAGTCTCTCCCTCTCTCCCCTCCACCCTATTGTGCAATTTTTTGCACACACGCCCTGCTGTGAGCAGGGACCCTCTTTCGCTTCAGTTTTGGTGTTTTGGCCCTTTCTTTTTGAGGTTTTTCCTTACTTGGGTATGTGCTTAAATGTTTATTTTGAATGCCTAAGTGTTTCACCAGGTTATTTATTAAAAATCTTAAGGTCTAGATGAATTTCAGGCTTTTGCCCTGATTCGGGATTTTCCACCCTAGTCGGATTTTCCCAGATCCTGCTTGGATTCCGGATGGATCTTGTTGCTCGGGAATTTTGGGTCTTCATGGATTTCTGCGTGAGACGGATTTTCCCGGATTTCATCCTATTGTCGAATTCCCGAATCCCTGCTCTGGTTGTCTTATCAATTGTATTAATGGCTTCGTATGTGCTTTGAAGGCTAGTTTTTACTCGATTTCTGAGATCTTTTACGCCATTATGCTCACTATTTTCTGTTGTTTGAGTCGATAACTGCGTCCTTAGAGTTTTTCCTTTGAACTGTTGGCTTCGCTTTGGGCTATTGGAGCAAACTGTAATGATTTCTTATGCATTCTTGTGTCTGTTCTTTGAGGACTCCGCTGAGCTTCACGTTTGCTGCTTCTGGGATCAATTCCCACTTTATAATGGTATGTGTCTGATTGCTCTGCTTTGAATTAAATTATGAATGGAATGCTGGTATTGTGAGGGATTGTGGGATTTGAATTCCTATTTATTTGTTTATTTTGTGCTAGGGTTGTTCAGTATTGCATCCTTTGTCATCTCCCAGGCGAGTTTTGAGTTCATGTGTCCATCTGCATTTTAATGAATCTTGCCTGAGAATAATTAGTAAACCCTAGTGATGACTCAACAGTGGAAACAACTAAATTCTGAGCTTTCCTGTGTGCTAATGGCAGATGAGTAGGGTTCGGACATAGGGTAGTGCCATATCAGGTGATTTCATCTTAAGATTGACCTAGAATGCAAAGAAAATTCATGAAAAGCTCGTTCCCGACTTTCCCTAAATTAAACCTTTCGAAATCCGTAGTTGGTTCAGTGTCTGGATGAAATCGGGACTCTCCATCCCTTCCGGATTCCCTTCGCTATGACCATTCGAGATCGTTATATCATATCGACCACCTTGAGGTTCACCAAAGTGGTTTTCCTAGGTTCATGTTGGATCGCTGTGACACTATTGTTTTACGCCGATGAAATCTTTTATGCATATCAGTCGGCAAGACCTTTGCTTTCGCCAAGACCTCACCCCACGAGGAGATGTCTCATCGACATGCTTGTTCATACTCACTTTTAGCAAGACAAATCCTAGTCGCCAAAAGGTCATGGCATGATCAGTGAGCTTTTTCGATATTCATTTGCTTCGCCATGACATCCATCCTTCGGTGAGACCTCCCACTGAGCACCTTTCACTTTCGCCGAGCTTTACTCTTTTCAATCACTGTAACCCTTCGAAGTCGGGGAGATGTCACAACGGTCTTCCTGTGTCTCGCCAAAGCCCTTTGTGAGTTTATATTTTGTCACCAGGATGCTGTAATTCTCATGCCAAAAGTCTTGCCGATCTTTCGTTCTGTCGCTGGGACTTTCACTTTCAGTGAAACCTTTCACCGAACATATCCTGCTCTTGTCGAGTGACCTTCTGTCGGGGAGACATTCATCTTTCACACTTCTCGGCTAGCTCACAACTCTTGCTGAAACCTTCACTCTGGGAATCTCCATTCATCCAGAATTGTGCCTAAACCGTGGATGTCTGTTAGGTCTGAATTTCTCCGAAATCCGCCATCTCCCAGATTTCCTAAAAATCCTCTTTAGCCCGTTCTTCGTGGAAATCCACCCCTCAGATTTCCCCAAAATTTGGTGAAATATAAAGGAGCGTGAAATAATTGGATTCATTTATAATTTGTGATGCATTTGATGATTATTTCATGTCATAGTTGGATCTCTCATGTGATTTATTAATGAAAAATGATCAGGTTTGATGATTAAGTAGGTGTTTCTTGGTTTTTTCGTTGGAATCTGATCGGGCTGGAATTTCTCGAAATTCCTCTCTGGCTCAGATTCCGCAAATGGTCTTGAAACCCAAAATATGTTGTGGTCATCCTATATGAGATTTAATAACACCTTGACTATATGAGATGCATTCTAATGGTGTTTTGATGGATTAACCTTGCTTTCCTGTGGTTTTTACTATGTTTTCATGTTGAGTGCAGGCTGAGTCAAGCAAGGTAGCAACTGGATCTTCATTGTCTGATGCAGAGAAGGTTAAGCTGGACATTAAGAGAAAGGTCCCAGAGAGTATAATCACTTTTGTCTGGTCAGAAGTCACTAATACAATTGTTTGCCTTTGGGACTATGAAGAGTTCAAAGAAAGGATGGAAGCCAAGGATCCTCCTTTGGTGACTAGAAGGATGATGGAATCGGGCTTGTCCCATGTAGCCGGTTTCCCTTCTACAGTGCAATGCTATGAGCTGGTCCTTGAGTGTGTGAGGCACTACAATCAGGACACACAGAGGATAATTGGGCCTCAAGGGAGAGTTGTTTCCAATCTCAACCCGGTCTCCATTTCCCAAACCTTCGACATGCTAGACAGATCTCATGTGGTGGGATTCACCATTGAGGCAGCTCAGGAATTCTACAATGACTAGACTGTGAAGTCACAACAGCTAATCAATTCCTGGCTAGAGAAGCCCAAGTCACTATTCCAAATTGCCAAAGCAGTTGTTCAGAGCAAAATTCAAGGAGTACTATAATGCCATCACCTTTCTTAGCAGGGTGGTTGGATTGAAGAGTGTTGGTACATTTGAGAATTGGATGTGCCATGTGATTGTAAGGATGGAACAAGAGAAAATTGACTACCATTGGGCAGGGGTCATTAGCCAAGTAATCCATGGGAAATTGTCCACTGTGTTGCAAACAAAGACCTTCACAATGACCTCATATTTGGTCTATGCACTTGCTAGGTTCCATCCCTACAGGGGATTAGATACAAAGGGAATTTTCGGAAAGGACATCATCTATGAAGTTTTCCCTCAGTTGTATTTAGGAAGCTCAGACTATAGGAGGGAAAATGATGCATTTACCATGCATATTACCAGAATGCTTCAGGAAGCAGAGCATGTTAGAATTTCAGATCAAGCAAAGGAACTCATCAAGAAGTATGGGGCATGGTTCATTCAATTCCCAACCTTCTCCTACATTCGGATTGATGGCTGCCAAAGGGCCCCATACAGACTTCCAAGGTACCCCACTGATCACATCATATTGTTGGAAGTCACCAGGTAGATTTGTGACTTCGATGCCATTGTTAAGAAGGACAAGCATAAGACTGGTTTTGGTGGAGATTTCCCACTAAGGATTGGCACTGGAGAGGTATGTCCTTCCATTGGTTCTGCCCAGGCTTCAGAAGAAGAATTGAGTGCTCTCGGCTTGTCTTTCCACTCCAAGAGATCCATATTTGACATCATAGGGGCGGCTCAAAAGAAGGCCAGTAGAGAGTATAGCCATAAGGTTAATTTAGAGGACTACTAGGCCAATTGTGGTGATGAATACGAGGTCAGAAAGAAGAAATTCTCTCAGCTTCCGGTGGATGCAGTCTGGTTATACAATATAAGGGTAGTTCCTGACCAATTAGAAGATGATGGAAACTTGATCCAAGATCATGCCTATGAAGCCATAAAGGATAGGTCAATTGGTGATGTGGATTGGTTGGAAGAGGAGAAGACAAAAATGAAACAATTGATGGATCCAGTCCTCAAATTTACTAGGATGTGGCTCAAACACACGGTATGGGAGTTGGAAAACAAGGGAGTACAATGCACCTATGCCCTGATGGAGGACTTAGATTCCCATTCTACTACTGAAGAGTCCACCGAGAAGGATCCCAAGGGAAAAGGGAAACTGGACTCTCCTATCAAAATTAAATCTAAAGGTGTTTAGGAGGAAGAAGCCCAGGGAGCAAAAAAATAGAGGAAGCCAAAGGCCAAGAAGAGAACAAGGACTAAGAAGTCCGAGCAGAGTCTTGAGGCTGATGCTCCTGTTCCTAAAAGGAAAAGAATTGTCAAATTATCAGATAAGGCTAGCTCCAGGGCTGGGGAGGAAGAAGTTGCTCCACTGGTAATAAATGTTGAAAGCTCAGGGGAGAAGGCCAGAGTGTATGCAAGGAAGTCCAAGACTCCTTCTCCCAGGGACAGTGTGCCTAAGGCTGACCTACCTCCGGTGGCTTCTCATGAGGAGCAGCATGATGACATCCCTCTCGCTCATGAAACCCAAGGTGAACCAGGTGAGACAAGGGAGGATTTCAAGGATCATCCAGATACAAGAGAGGAAGAATTTCATGAAGGGGAACTCCACAGTGCAGAGGCAGAAATTGAAAAGATAATGTAGTCCCCTATGGTTGCACATGCAGACTCTCCTGTAAGAACTGAATCAGTTGAATCTCCTCCAAGGTAGGTAGAGGCAGTGAAGGATCCATCACTTGAACAAGAGGAGGAGCATGTTGAAGAAGAAGAAAGTAAGATAGATGAGATTCCTGATGAACAAAATTTGAAAGACAAAATAGCGGGAGATCGACAAGAGGAAATGGGGTAGAGAAGAGTGCAACTGGAGTCCACTGTCCCTAGTTGGCTGGAGAAAGAAATAAAGAGAAAACAGGTAATAGTGAAGGATAGTCCACCGAATTGGGATGCACTACTAGCCAGAATTGGAAAAGATAAAGGTAAGAAGAAGGCTAGGGTGATCTCACGAGTTGAGAGGGATGAGGCACATAACAAGGTTGTTCATATTGCTACCCCTATTCTAGATAGAAACAGGGAGGATGTGGCTAGAAATAATTATAATATACAAACTTTTAATCTTGGGCCTACATTGGTTGAGCAGGATATTGAGGACTATGAGGTCTCCAGTGCAGTTATTGTGGATCGATTGAGGAAGGAAATGAAGACCAAGCAGGAACTTAAGAGAGAAAATGAAAATCTTAGGAAGTGCTTGGAGGAATTAATAAAGCCTCTACAATCCATTAATCCTTCTTCCTCTGCTACAAATCCTCTGCCTCAGGAGACCATAACTGAGCTTGAAAAGATGAAAGCTTCCACCCTTGCCACAATGATTTGGTTGAAAGGGGTGCAAGAAAAGGGTGATGAAGCTATTAACGAGATTTTATCAATAGGGAAGGATGCTATTATGGCAACTGATTGGTTGAAATAGGTGTTAGCACAAGATAAGAAGAATACAAACCTCCTTCTGCAGAAAACCAGAACTCTAATGGAATACACCCGGGACAGGTTGGTGAGTGATGGGATCCTTCCTTCTTCTAGAGCTACCGAACCTTGGGAGTGGTTTGAGGCACTGCAAATTAGGCATAAGGTGTTGAAAAAGATTCACAAGCAAGGAAGGCAGATTGATGATACCCTAATTGGGGTTTACAATGGTTCCATTGCCTTCTTTGAAATCGTGACAGGAAGAAGAAAGATCACGCCCAAGTACTTGAGCCTGGAACAGTTGAGAGAATGGTGGCATGATGTGTATGCACCACTTGATGATGGTTCTATTTTTGAGCACCAACTGGATAATGCGGCCACCTACCTCGCAGTTATTGATAAGCATGTGACATACAAGATGGATTGGGATAGGTCAGTAAAACACTCAAGGGAAGAGATTGCATCCATTGAGAGGTGACTTATGGTTATGCCAGTACTACCTATAGCCGACTTAGATGGAGCGTTCTTGAAGCTACATGAAGAGTCAGATTAGCAAGGATAATAGGGAAGAGAGCTAATGATGGGCTGCCACACAATTTTTGCTTCCCTATTATCTTCCCACACATCGTCCGAGCTACATTGCGGATCCCGGGCTGACTTCGACAGGATGTGCATTTAATGCCCATTTGACCCATTTCGAGGACTCTCTTGGCGGGGTGGTTGTGCTAAGTTATTGATGTGAAATCCTTTCCTGGCCGATAGGTTTCTGGGGATTCCTATATATTGGGCATGTCGCCTCATTTGTAAAGGGTTAGATAGTTAGAAATAGTTAGAAGGTTAGAACTTGTAACCAGAATATAGAGCAGAGCTAGTTAGAAGTAGAGTAAGTTAGCAGGTAGTTACCCTCAAGCAAATATTGTAACAGAAAGCTAAAATTGTTGCTACAGTGAACAATTTCAATGCAAATAGTGACATTGTGATTTGGTGCCATATTTGTGCTCTCTTGTCTTGCATGGTTCTTGCTATTCCATCCTTAAAATTTCTTTGATTTGGTCAATATTTAGATTAGATTCGATTGGATAATGTTTGTGATTTGATATTTGAATGTTGTAGCAATCTCTTAGTCCATACTTTTCACAACCAACTGATTGTTAGTTGCTTTGTAAAGTTAGCCTGGACTTCATATTTCAATGTGCTCAGTTTGATTGTGAAGATTTTTTCATTATAACTGCAATAGGGTTGTTGAATAAATGTTCACAATT